>JANHZU010004129.1:81870-96426 GCA_032468055.1 Acrochordus granulatus | reverse complement strand
GAGTAATAAATGTAAGTCAAAACCTTCATTTACATTGAATGAAAAAATAACTAAAACTAGTTTATACAAATATACCACTCCATAGTGTCCGTACTTCATTCTACTACATCCATACACTATTTCATAAATGTCTTTTATTTTAGATCCCATAGTTGTTACTGTACCATGCAGTCTAATACTAGTTCCAATTTGATTCTCAACCAAAAATTATGCGTAGGACCCTGTGTATGGGCACATTCATGTCTTCAAACAATAAACCTTTAATATTTTCACAAACAATCATTTTCATTGATCTAACCTACACATTCTTGAATCACTCCCTGTTCAAAGTTGCTAAACATTTCATTTATTCTTATACTTGGTTTACTTCCATCATGTAATTTATCTTCAGTAACCAATGCTCAACTTTATATTGATGCAAAACAAACCACAATTCAAGCCTGCTCATTATGCTTTCTCTAAATCAACAAACATACATTTTCTTTTTCCCCTTCATATATCATGCCTCATGGCCATAAAATAACATTCCTGCTTTAAATAAATAATTCACAATTAATACCAATTAGATTTAATGATGTAAACATTTCTATTTTAAAAACTACTTTATCACAGGACATGTTCTGTGTGCTTGATATATAGTGGTGGAATATTCATTTTGTTCTGTTCAATCAGTTGCTCTTCCTTTGATATGGCTGGTGTCTCATTTGTTCTCCTTGCATAAAACCTTATTTGTATGTAAATGTTCATTCTCTAAGATGTTTGTGTTCCATTCCACTGCTCTTCCTTTGTTATATTTGGTATGGGGATGATATTGACCATTAGGAATCCTTGGGACCATCTGAAAGCAGCTATTTATATTCTCAGTTCCATTAGTATTTAAGTCCTTAGAAGATCAAGATAAACTGTAAAATGCTTCTCGCTCTCTTACCTGTGAGGCAACAGGACATAAAGTCTTCCATCACAAAGAAGTAATCTGTGTGAGAAAAAAAAAACGAATACAAGGACTGATAGGCACAAGGGCAGAACACAGTGATAGATATGGGTTGTCCTCTGTTAAGGCTACTTACTTTTAAATATATCTATTTAAATGTATATTTATCTCTTTTTAACTCCATGTCTATGTATTTCTGTGGCTCCTGTCTATACATCTACTGACCCATCCTATCTAATCTTGAAGACTGAAAAGCTCTTTTTGAGATTATAGAGTTTCATCCTAAAAAACAGTCATTTAGATGGATACAGGTGGGGGCAGAAACTTTGGCTGACAGAGAATGGCCCAAAGTCACCCAGACAGTTTTCATGGCTAAAGCAAGACTAGAACAGTCTCCAGTTTCTAGCTTGGTGCCTTAATTTGAAGAACATGGACTAGATATGCACATAAAAGAGTATGACTATCAGAACTACAGCCATGTTCAGCTATGAAGCAACTAAGAGCTCAGATTTATATTTATTGATGTTAGGGAAGGAAGATGGGGATTGAGGATTAAGTGCAGAAAAGAAGATTGTTATACTGTGTAATGTGGGAAAAGAAGCAATATTGAAAAGAAGCAATGCATGTGAAAATGTGAGTAGATTGATGGGTACCTCCTTCGGAAGGAAAAGCTGGCTGGCAAAAACGAGGGAGCAGCAAGTCGGTGTGGAACTCACCCATCCCGGGGGCAGAGGAGGAGTCTCGGAGGATGCCCCGGATATGAACATTGCTGGCTAGACGGGGGTGTGTGCGCGCGGGGTAAATAAAAAGTAATGTAACGTATAATTTCTAATCTATGTAAGCCACAAAGAGTCTTCGGAAATTGGTGGCACAGAAATGTGATAAATAAATAAATGTTGTCTCTTATACAATACAAAGCAGACTTGCATTTGCACATCTGCTTTAAAAATGCAGTTAATGAGATGTCTTAAGAATGTAGTAACATTTGGTGAATAAAATGATGGTAAAAATAGTTTATACAGTGTCATCTTTTGTCTTTTGAGAGAAAATAATGCTTACTTCTTGAAGCTAAAAATGAAATTGAGCTACCATTGCTGTTTCCTTCCTATGAGAAAATGCACTGTGAGGTTCAGTCTGCATCAAGCTTTAAGTTAATAGCATGGAGTGGAGAGGATTAAAGTGTATATGTCATACATGTCTCTGGATATATTGTCTCTGTTGGCTTATTAAAATATGTGATGCCTCAGAATACACTGTTCCACACAGCTTGCTAAATTGTCCCTTTAAATTAGCCAGCTGAAGCTATATAAAGCTTTGATTTTATGCCTCACGATACAAAGGGCCGGTTGTTCAGTTGCTCAGTCATGTCCAACTCTTTGGACCACAGCATGGACCACAGCATGCCAGTCTTTCCTGTCCTCCACGGCCTCCCGGAGTCTGATCAAAACCACACCCATCGCATCTACAATGTTATCTAACCATCTCATCCTCTGCTGTCCCCTTCTCCTTTTGCCTTCAATCCTTCCCAGCATCAGGGTCTTTTCTAATGAGTCCTCTCTGTTCATTATGTGGCCAAAGTACTTGAGCTTCAGCTCCAGTATCTGTTCTTCCAGCAAACAGTCAGGATTGATTTCTTTTAGGATGGACTGGTTTGATCTCCTTCAGTCCAAGGGACTTTCAAAATTCTTTTCCACAATTTGCTTGGCAATGATACTGGAGAGGGCTCCCATTTCCTTCTCCAGTGGAGTCCTGTAGCCCATTTTCCACTAGATGTCCAGGATCCCCAATAACATTTAGCGTGGTCCTTGTTAACCCGGGCGACGACTGAGCTGGTATGGGTTTCAGTAAATTGTGTGTCATCATATTTTTATGGAAGGGAGGTACTCTTGTCTGGCTCCTCTGGTCCAGTATGGTTGTATCTCTGGTATGGCTCTCTCAAAGCACACAAGTCCCACAACCACATCAAAGTAGTGCCTCACTGAGGGATACAAAGGGCAACAGACATCAAATTGTTTCTTTTCATGTTTTTCAGAACTAATTCCTACCAAATCAGAATTTTCTTTTTAAAGGTATGCTTTTGATGGTAATTTAGGATAAAAGTGTTTAAAAAGAAATAATATCCACTGCACTATAAAAGCTAATTTCAATTTGCTATTTTGCATTGCTTCTGATATTTATGGTCCTAAGGGAACCTGTAATTTTTATTGAACAGATGAAACAACTGCAGATATGGAATAGGAAGTGAAAGACCATGTACAGGTTGGACTATTCTATTACTTCCATGATCATAATCCACTTCCACCCACAAAGTATTACTTAGAAGATCCTACTCATTTCCTCATGGTCCTAGAACTTGAGGCCATCCCGTTATGGCACCTACTCCCCTTCTTCCTTCTCTTCCTTCTTGACACTTCCACAAATGTCATCCTAGAGCAGGTATAAAAAACTCTTGGGGGCAGTGCTCATCTCTGTATCCTAACTAAAAATCCCCCATGCCAAAGATGCTTCCATGGTCATGCGGCCAATGTGACTATACGCTGAGGTGCACGGACACTATTATCTTTCCCACTGAAGGTGGTACCTATTTATCTTCTTGCATTTTTACGTGCTTTCGGACTGCTAGGTTGGCCAGGAGCTAGGCAGACAATGGGAGCTCACCCCGTTATGTGGGTCTCAAACCAACCTTCCATCCAACAAGCCTAGTATCTAAACTGCTCATGTCACCATGGACCCCAAAGTGGTAATAACATATTATTTCTTTGTTTTTAATGTTTATATATCTGTGATGGGTAGACACTTTTTCTTCCAACACTTCTGCAGCTTCTGGCCCTGATTGCTCAGCCAACCGTCTTGAGACCTATAGCCCATTTTTCACCAGATGTCCAGGAACTCCACCTTGTTGACCCAGGTGATGACTGAGCTGGTATGGGTTTCTGTAATTTACATATCATATATTTTTTTATGAGAGAGACACTCTTTGTTTGGATCCTGTGATGAGACCTATCCAATATGGTTGAATCTCTGACATAGCTCTCATATTCCTCAGAGCACACAAGCTCCGCAACCAAGTTAAGGTAGTGTCACACTAGGGGATCAAGGTCTGCCTCACTGGGGATCAAGGACTGGTTTCCAAATGAGAAAGTAAAAGGTATGTTCTTAATAGCTGTCAAAGGAAGATGTTTGAAGGCTGAAATAATATTTGATTGGAATATTGGAAAGATATTTTTATGTACATTCATACTTTTCTTGATTATCAGCCAGCATTGTTATTGCAATAGACATAAGTAATGGTATTTTGTACTCAATTATATGAGATGCTTAACTGATACAAAATATGTGATATTTTGATAATGTTTATAATAAAATAAGTTCCTGATTCTTAATACAAATGTTCTTTTTTATTACCTTTATTCTGATTCTTTTTTATTACCTTTATTCTGATTGCAAAACAGGTGGAATACAGTTGGAACCATCCAGCTGGGATACAATTGTAGGACAGGCACAGACTCCAACGAACAGTCAGGACTTATTCTTAAGAAAGAATAATTGCAGCTAGCTTGCCCTTCATGGAGGACCTGTGTATTGAGAGGATCAAGAGAAGGGCAGAGAAGATATCTGCAGACCCCTCTCACCCTGGACACAATTGGTTTGAACCTCTTCCCTCTGGATGGCGCTATAGGGTATTGCATACCAAAATAACCAGACACGGGGACCGTTTTTTTCTCCCATGCCATCATTCAGCTGAATGCTTGACTAATGCTATATGACGGGACACAAAGTACAAAGAATTCTAAATTAACCCAGAAGTTCTGTCTAATGTGTATACAGACTTATCAATAGATTGTTGTTCTGATTCTACACTTTACTATATTCCTTTTCTACTGGCTGCATACTTTGGATGCACACTTTACTGTTGAATACCGAACTTTATTTATTTATGTTATTATTTTATTTACTGTTGTCTTGCAAGTAGACTGAGAGCTGTTGTACCAGAGTCAAATTCCTTGCATGTCTAACCGTGCTTGGCCAATGAAGTATCTGAATACAGTTGGAACTATCTAGTTGGAATAACTGGTGAAATGGTACACTAACCTAGTTTTGAATGTGGGCTTATTGTTTGCTTTTGGTGTACACACTTGCAAGGTCATCATTCTCACGGACACTTTTTCAGATGATTTCTGTTGGAAGAGATATGCATAACTGTACAACTGAGTAGCATAACTGAGCCCATGCTTTAGGAAGATCATTTTTCTGGTCCTATAAATTTAGATTATTGCCCTGAGACCTCTGCCACCATTGACTAACTTTTAAAACATAATTTACAGACTGTTAATTGGACTGCTGGCATTTTACAGCGTGTTTAGAAAGACTGTTTACATCTGCAGTCCATAGGGATTTAATTAACTCGCTACTAGCATTCCACCAACCTCTGTAAAACAAGAAATAACTTAGAAAATTATGATTTTTAAAGGAGGTTGAAAGTGAACATCAGTGTCACTCTCCCTCAGGAGCAAATTATAACTTGTAGAAATGCTTAAGGAAGGACAACAGGAAATCAGTGCCCACAGATCAGGGCCGATAGTTTACTAGAAACCAGGCCAGGAAGTTCCAACTTTTTATTTATTAAAACAATAACTAAGAATCTGTTTAACAATTACATACCTGAATCCATAATCTTGCTGCTTTTAGGATTATACATAGTGACATGAGAGGCTCAGAAGTTGCTTCCTATGCAACCTTGTACTGCATTAACAACTAAGCCATACAATATCATTGTCCACAGGTCTTCTACTTTCTGTTCAAAACATGCACAACGCTTTCAATGCTCTGTCTTTCCATCGGTGGTGAATCAGAGCAGGAAAGGTCTGGAAAATCAGGTTCTTAAAAATATCCTGCTGGTGGGACTCCTTGCAAATCATAAGCCCCTTATTTTCTTCTGAAGCAATTGATGATAAATGGTAATAAAGGGCAGCTTCCCAATTTCCCATGTTACTATCTCTGGCTTTTCCAGCCAGGCAGCCATTCAGAGCGACCCTTCAGCTGACAAGAAATCACTTACTGTCAAGGGATCTTAATCAAAATCTTTTTTAGGGAAAAGAAAGAAGTCTTGTGGTTCTCCCTCCTTCCTCTTCCCAACCCTGCACAAGACTGCTTAAAATTACTGGCTTTTTGCAGCAGGAAGCCACAAATCAGCAACGCCATTGCTGGAAGAGTGGGATAAATTAGCCTTATCTTTGCTGCCTAATGAAACTTTGCGTAGCCTCCACAAATTGTGTGTGCATTCGTTTGAAAGATACAGCCTCTGACCAAATCATAAATGCTGTTATTTAAGGGGTTTTATGGTTTCCCCCTTAATTCTATTTGCATGTAACTTAACTTTTAACTGACATTTGGTTTAATTGTTGGATGAGTCAAATGGAGCTTTTGTAAACTAGTTTCTAAATGTATATTAGGCGAGCTACTTGTTTTTTGAATGATGGGGACATAAATTGTGCATGAAAGAAACATGCTCTTCTGTATCCTCTCTGACAGCTTCCCCCAGATTGGTGGTCTATGTTGCTGGGAGAGCTGAGAAGTCTGTTCTTGCTTTAACAGAAGTAATGATGCTTTGTGTGTATTGAATTGTTCTAGCTTTTATTTTCCAAAATGAAGCACAGTTTTATAAAGTCCTTGCTAGCTTCCTTGCTAGCTTTCCTGTGATTATATTTGTTGGTGTCCTGTTTTTCATCCAAAATATCTTATTTTCAACAGGGGGATAATCATGCTTTAACAAAGGCAGCTTCTTTCACAAACATCCATTAATCTTCATTACTTTCCTGTGAGGTGGAGAAGAACGTTAAGAGCAGCTACTGTGAAGGGGGAATCTTTCTGCTGGCGTTACTCTTTAATTGACATGAAGGCTTTTGTCAGAAGGCCCTTTATAATCTGTGTTCATTATCAGAACTGACAAAAAGGCTGAATTCTAGAAACCTATATAGATGTTCCCCGAAACATCCCATTAAGGAATCCAATGAATTAAAAAAGGACTGCATGGGGGCAAGACGATGGAGAAAGTAAAAAGGGTCCCAGCTATAAATCATAACAAGACAAATCTGCATTTTTCTCTTTAAATACTATCAGTTCAAAAGTTAACAAAGTCACATATGTTTCTGTTATGCTCAAAAAGCTTACATATCATATCTGGATCATAACTGATAAACCAACCACTTCCTTGTCAGTCTTAATCTTGAATTGTTAAAGAATATTTCTTATATAATATCCATAATATCCCAATTTTGTTGCCCGATCAACCTTGTGAGATATGTTTGTTCTGTTTGTTTGTTTATTAAACTTAGCAATCACCCAACTGTGGGTCTCTACACTTGTATAATTCTAAAACATTTTATCATGACATACTCTTCTTTAAAACGAAGAAAGGTAGAAATCTCTAGCAGCGTGATGCCATCTGTGCATAAATATAAACATATGCCTAAAATAACACAAAGGTTACTCGTTTCAGGTGAGAATAGTTCATCTTTAAGTTGGGGTTGTGTTTTTGAACGGAGAAAGGTTTGAATGCTATATTTGCAATGCAAGGTTGGAATCCAAATATTACGTTTTTCTACCTTTATAAGGACAACGTACCTCCCTCCCACATCAGAGAAAATAAAAACACACATTTTAAACAGTGCGCAACGTGGTGAATTTACAGTCACTGCGGCATGATATTTGCTCCATCAGCAGGTCAGGATTAGAAAATTCTCTGTGTGCTGGTGCTAGAGATTATGAAGCGCTTTTGATATTGAGCAGGAGGGAAGTTTAAGCTCCTGGAGTAGTTAAGCCTCTTACGATAAACGAGGGGCAGCTTGCTTCAAACTTTGATGATAACTTAGTAAATGGAGGGATGGTATTGACGGTTTCATGCAACGTTGTATGAAATCTTGGGTTTATGTCGTCCTTTTTAATATCAGACAAGGGCAAGAGCATCAAGAAGCTTACAAAATAAGATTTGTGTTTTGCATTTTTCCCCCTCTTTTTTTAATGCCTTCAAAATAACGCTGACTTCTGACGACTGCCTGGCCAAGTGCCTGCCGTTTTTCCTGGCAAGATTTCAGAAGCAGTTCACTGCCGTCTGCTTCCTGGGTCTGAGAGAGATGGGCTGGCTTTGTGTCTAAGGCAGGACTCAGGGTCTCCTGGTTTCTAGTCTGATGACTTCACCACCACACCAAGCTGGCTCTTGTTTTGCCTGTAGAAGGCACGTGGTGGCATGGGCAGTTGGACGCTGGGCTTGTCAGCTGGAAAGTCAGCGTCTCAAGTTCAAGACCCAAGGGTGCCTGGGTGAGCTCCCGTTGTCTGCCTAGCTTCTGCCAACCTAGCAGTTCGAAAGCATGTAAAATCCAAGTAGATGAATGCAAGTAGATAAAGTAGCCTTTGCCTGTCCCCCCTACTGCCTGGGTTGGGTTTAGCCCCTTGTCTGTACCACTCAGGTGCCAGGTCCTACCAATCTGCAGTTGCCAGAGTCTTTGCCCCATTGTCCAAGCGGCTACCAGTTCAAAAGAAAGACAAGAATCTGTTGGAATCCGCATGGGGGAGAAGGGCTTTAAAAAAGAAAGGAGGAAGGACACACACACAAGCACACGCATCTCAAACACCCCTTCCTGAAATCTCCGAATTTCCACTGTTCACAATTCCTCCTAGCAATCTTCTCCAAGCTAAATTCTCGAGATGTACTGTGAGTTAAAACCTCAGAATTTCCAGCCAATGTGACAAATGTGAGGTTGGGAAAGTTTGCCCTAAGCAGAGTCTATACCATTCCAAAAATCTCCCAAACCTCAGAAATTAAATGTGCAAGATGATACAAAAGTCACCGTTGCATCACATAACTGAATCAGTTTCTGTCTTTGCATGATACTTTGAACCAGAAGTTAACCGCGTTGGGTTTGCGCTTGATTCATCAGGTCATGCAGACGTAGCCAGAGGAAATTAATTGCAGACTCCCACTCTCAGGACTAAACTTTTTTCTTCATTTATTATCTCCAGTCACACTTCTGACTGGCATCCTCGAAGTGCAGCATAGTAAAAAAAACCTGAACATACTCTTATCGTAATACGTGGTTATGTTTGCTTTGACTATTTTTATCTTCCAACTTTCTTAAAAAATGTAATCATGCACGAAACTTTTGTGACTTGCTGCAGATCGGAACAGAGTGTTAAAACTTACGTGGTAGAAGGAGAAAAGGACCCACCAGAACCATAACAGAAACTCTTTCTCTTCTGCAGCTCTTTGTCTTGTGCAACCGACAGACGCTCCAGACATCTGTACAACCCCGAGTAATGCAACTCTCTAATGCGGCGCAAGCAATTGAAACTTCATCGGTGACAGGTTTATAAAGCCATTTTGCTTGCTTTTAAAAGCATTATGGTGATTGGCTCATTTATATGAGGTTTATATGTTGTTATGTTTACATTTCAGAGAAGAAATGTCACGCAGAATATTTCTGGCCCACAAAAAAACTCCCATTTCTAAAATGCTCCACTGGTGCGAATCCTTTTCTTCTCCTAGGACTTCTTGGCTGGCCGGCTGGCCAAAGGCGGAGAATAGCTCGTCACATGATGTCTAACGCCATGCAGATTTGTCATAATTATGGGTAAGAACTTGTCTGAGAAAACCACTTCCACATTTTCTCAGAGCCATATTAACTCTGCCTCTTCTGTTTGCGACTGGAAAATAAGAAAGATGATATTTGGGGGAAGAAACATTGATTTCTAGTGTTGCTATTTGCTGCTAAAATCTAAAATTACAGATATGAAAAGGATCGTCTCCTTCACTGGACAAGTATAAGTCAAAGAACGGAAGAGGAACGCAAAGGGAAGGCAAACAATACAGCTGAGCACAGCCTGGAAGCCTGATTGTCAGGTTGCACTAAAAAACCAAAACACAACAAAATGCAACATTTCACCTTTCCGGCTGTTACTGGGATGCCATGGATGGACAATGGAGATTCCAAATTTCACTAAATAACGCCACATTATTGGCCACATGACCAAGCGAGAAGGAAGACCATTCAATGAGGCCATTTTCCAGTTTAATCAAAAATTTGTTTTGATCATTTTGCCTCTTTTGTTATTTGCTACGGAGTGTGACGGTAGTTTTGGGATTACTGATAGTTAATTGTCCAATTCATTGTCCTTTCAATAGCTTCTTCTCACAGAAAAGTACTCTGTTACCAGAGCCCCCTTCCCACTTGGCGGGGAAGAAAACCCTAAAGAAGAACGAGCAATTAAGACAAACTCTTCAAGTGCTAATTAACAGGCTATTTGTCAGACATCCAGATGGTGGGCTCAACAGGCAGCAATAAATGGAGAGCCTGCAAGTAGGCAGCTTTTAATTAAAGGCTCACATGTCCTAAGGAAGCTCAGTAACAGCACCTTCAAGCAAACTACTTGATCTCTGCATCTTCGTATTAAACACTATCAGTTGCTTTCCACTTACTAAATTAAGCTTTTTTTATGTTCCTGTCCTACGTTTGAAGAACAAAAGTTTTAACAGTTGGCTTTTTCCCTAAAACATTATAAAGCTAGTTCACCTAGCTTTGGCCCAAGTCTTGATATGAGTCAAGATGATGGCTGTATTACCAAAGATCCACCTCTTTCTATATGTGTCCCCCTTTTAGGCGCATAAAAAAGGGGCAGGGCTTGATCACACATCTTGATACTCTTATTGACTATTCCTCTCCCCACATCTGCCCACTGAATACCTTGAGTTTGTCTCACAGTCTTAGACAAACTAAGACTGTGAAAAAACAGTCTTAGTTTATCTTCTCATAAACTCAAGACAAACTCTTGAGTTTGTCTCACAGGTAATCTAAGACTGTCTCACAGATTACCCACATGATATCTTTGTGGATTTTGGTGTGGATGCATTTGACACCTATGGTTAGTTTTCCTTTCTCTGGGGCGAGATTCATCTTGTGAAACAAATGGCCATTAGGGTTACAGTTCGGAGGCGACTCAAATATTAGTTGGTTGTTCAGACCTCTTAGTAACAATATTAATATTTTTCATTCTTTCTACATTTTCATTTCTCAATGTAATTTCCTTGTTTTAATAATATTCAGGATTGTTTTAATTATGTTTTTGCTTCTTCGTCTGTATTTCCATGAATTACCCTTGTTTTTATGAAAGGCATGAAAGAAAAGGAATATATAAACGAACGTTTCTGACCAACAAGAAAAGAAGTCCAGCTGCCATGACTTAATCTGCAGACAAAAGAAAGGAAATAAATAAAATTAATTAATGTAGATATCTGCAACAGCTGGTACAAGAAAATCATATTCATTAAGGTGGAAGCTGGCAGATATATATAAACTAAAGTCTGAGTTTGGAACATTGAACTAAAAGAAACTGACTTTTGATTAAAAATAATGCAAAATCATTTGCCATCTGAAGAGTAACACATTTATTCTAGTATTAAGTTTCATGGATCACATTTATGGATTGTTGATCCTGAAACAGGAATGCATATATAACTATATGATAGGTGGGGAAATCTCTCTGTATTTCTTCTTCACCAACCAGGGATAAGTTCACATTTCCCTTACAACAGTATTCCATGTATCCAATTACTGAAGTGGATATTATGCATAAAAGTTTATGTCAACGTAAATTAGTTTGTTTGTAAGGAGTCATAAAACTCAAGCTCCACATTGTTTTGAGTGCTTACAGATTTAGCACAACTTGTCATTTCTGAATAAAAATGCACAGGTCTGCAATCTTAATAGTTACACGTAGCCCCTTATTTTCAGTTGCATTGTGCTTGCTCACATCCTTTTACAAGAGGGTTTAGTATTCATTAAATATTAGTATTCATTAAATATTGCACACAAATTTCTCTTTACTCTCATTATTTTTGCCTGTTCCCCCCACTTCTTCTAGGCACCGTCATGCTACATGATTGGCAAGAATAATTGCTTCTATTCTTCTTCTGCCTTCAAGAGAAATCAACCTTCTTCCTGGTAAAAGTGAAACTACGCTATACCTGCCTATGATTTTTGAAATAACATTTTTTCTGTCATTTTACCGGGTGACTGACAAATTTGGAAATTCCAAGATATTCTGTCTTGTCATTTTGATATGTTCTCAGCTGATTAAAATATAGGAAAACTAGAATGACTGTGCAAGGTACAGACGGAATATTGATATCCTTCTCCACTTTTGTGTTATTATAGTATATTAATTTATAATGAAAAATAGTCCATATGTATGCATCTCCTTCAATATGTCTACATCATTTAGGAGAGGATCAAGGGATGTATGTAATGAGGGATGCATATTGATTAAGCAAGTGTTGTGATCTAGAAACAAGTGTTCATGTGTATGTAGACTGGCCCAAAGTAAGTCTCTTACACATGTATGGACTTCAACTCCCAGAATTCCCCAAACAGAATGGCCATTGCTAAGAAGTCTGAGGACTGATGCAACATATTTTTAAAACAATCATAAAATGACAAAATTTAATTTTATTATTTATTTATCACATTTTTAAACTGACCATATCTCTCAGAGAAGGACTTTGCACGGTATACAATAAAAACACTTTATTTACAGGAAATAAGTTGCAACTAGGATGTACAGTGGCGTACTTTATACTGTTTGTATGTCCATGTTTGAACATACTGCTCTTCAGCATTGCATAACCTTCCTTATTAATATTTTGCATTGTATACTTTTGATAAGTTGCAACTTATTTTTTCCTACAATAAACAGGTATTATTCTCTTTTACAGATAAAGAAAACATACTGTTGCTTAAAAATATTTGTCCTACATTTGTGCTCTGTTGCAAAGTCAGGAATGCATTGCAGCATGTGCTAGAGAGGACACAAAAGCATAAAAGAGACCAGTAGCTGCTGCGGAATAATTGCATCATTAAAGCCCTATGAATTTGAGATTCCTCCTTTAGAATCTTGATTTTTCAAAATATCTATACAAAACGTGCATGCGAATTTGGTGGAAGATGATGAAGGGTTTTATCACACATCTTTAGAACATTAGAGTTCTTAAAGAAGAAATTGCTCCTGACAATACTCCATCTACAAGTTTTGAATTTTCAGCCCTTGCCGTTGAGAACTTATTAGGCAACCTTTGAGTAGTCTGCATAGTAGATATGCTGGGGTAAGCAAACAACAGAACTAGGAAAAAGAGTTGTCATGTGCAGATCATGGGACTTAATGTTTTTACAAAAAGACGACACACTGAATGTTGTGTAATATGTTATGTACAATTGTTTTCTCCTAGCAACAGAAGGTTCTAGTAAGGATGCATTTGACCACAAGAAGGGAATTGGTGTGAGTGATGAGTTTCTATGGTAGATAGGGAAATCAGACCAATGGGAAAAAAGAGGCAAGGATCTGCTGATTCTATAAATAATGGAGGATTAGGGCATCTAATATGGCAACGCAAGAACAGTTCATATAGGCCCATTTAAGCCAGCTTTGGGAAGGATATTGTTGGAAGGCTATGCCTGACCTTCTAAGGTACTAGTCCACAGAATATATTTTCCAGGACACCTGAATGTACAGCTCTTATTCACAAAGGCTTTGGGCCCCAAACCAAAAATCCCACTGGTTCTCTTGTAATCGAATGTAACATTTCTGCATGTCTGTGCATTAATAAAGCAAGGTCAGCTCAGTAGTAATTATGCCTCACGTGATGGAGCAATCAAGCCATAAAATAACAATAACAGTGGTACCTTATATTCTTAGGGGGGCTACTTTCCCTCTGGTATAATCCTTCTTTAGATCTAACAAAATATATCCTTTGACATTAGTTTTTAACGTTGCCAAATTCTGTCCAGGGTCTTTTAAACGTTTTGTAACTCTTGCTTAAAATACCCGTTGGGTAATCTCCAAGAAAATGTAGTGCTTTTTTCTAATTATACACCAGCAAAGTCACACATTTTTGAGATGATTGTTTATATAAATACAATGAAAAAGAAAGAAAATTGTTCTATATTTAAAAACATGAAATAAATATATAAGAAAAACAATTGCTATGTGGAGGCCATGCCCCATACTTTGCTTTCCTCAACAGTCTGATGCAATTTTACCCGATAATTTTACCCTTATATTATTTATATATTTATAAGTAATATCAAATTACTTATATTGCTTTTACAAAGCAATATGTAAGACTCATTTCTGCTTCTCTTCCAGTGAGAAAGGCTTCTGTAATAAAGTTTCCTTCAATAAGTAGAGCCTTACATTTACTTAAAATGATCGACAAATACTTGTACATTCCTGTTTTATAAAGCCGGTGGAGAAGACATCAAGTATAAAACAAATAGCAGCAAAAGACATCCTAAACTGAAAGAAGCACTTTCCTTTTCTCTGTTGTTCCTGTTCTCTTTTTCAGTCCGCATTTGAACCATTAGTCTTAATATGAGAAGCTTTTAAAAGTGATTATAGCTATTATACACACAAACCATTAGTGGAGCTGATAAAATGGAAACTAAATAAAAATTAGTAAATTGTTATAAAATGGATAAAATTTGCTTTATAATCTACAAAGTTTTAATTAACCTCCCCAATGGCCCTGCTATGGAACTGTAGATATTTCTGAAGGTATTTAGAAAATGGACTTGAAATTA
>JANHZU010004129.1:70032-81253 GCA_032468055.1 Acrochordus granulatus | reverse complement strand
ATTTAGAAAATGGACTTGAAATTATTTCAGATTGCTTCATCTCTTTCTCTTTCTCTCCTAATCTCTTGTCTTACAACAAGTTGAATTGAAAACATCCAATATGGGTGGAAAGCCAAATCAAAACATTGTGAAAGTTGTTTTGAATGGCAGTCTATGCAAATAGCTCCTGCTTCTCATGTAAAAACCTTCACTGCAATAAATGAAACACCATTACCTACTCTCTACTGAATTCTACTGGAATAGGACATCTTTGTGTTACTCAACAAGACTTCATCATACATCAGAAATGTGTAGTAGTTTAATTTATTCTTAAAATACAGTGGTGATAAATCAAACACAAGGTGTTGTAGTATAAGATCTGACCTTCATTCTGACACTTGTTTTCAATGGTTAATGTGTATTTATGACTGTATTTTAAGAGTATCCTTTGGACAGTTGAGGCTTCTGTGTTGTAATCTGCAGGTATTTTGTTAAATGTGGAAAAGTTAAAGCACCGAACAGGCTGGAGAAACCAAGTTCAGTTCTACCCTTCACTCTGGAGTATCTTTGAGCAGTCACATTGTTGTCTGGATAACATGAGGGATACATAATAAAAAGTGGCTGTTTCTGATGAAGAGGACTGCATTAGAAGTGAAGAGAGTGACTGACAGAATCATGAGTGTGAAACTGGAAATTGAAGGGGTAGTGGTAAATGTCATCAGTGCATATGCCCTGCAAGTTGGATGTGAGATTGATGAGAAATAAGAATTTTGGAGTAAGTTGGACGAAGGTGGTGGCATGCATACCCAGAGAAGAGAGAGTAGTGACTGGAACAGACTTTAGTGGACATGTTGGTGAAGGGAACACCGGTGATGAGGAGGTGATGGGTAGGTATGGTATCAGGAAGAGGAATGCAGAAAGGCAGATGGTGGTGGATTTCGCAAAAAGAATGGGAATGGCGGTGGCAAACACATATTTTAAGAAGAAGGATATGCAGGAGGTCGGTGTGGCTGAGGAGGATGCTGGAGTCTGAGGAAGATGGAAAGGAGATTTGCTGTGATGACCCCTGAAGGGAACAGCTGAAAGAAGAAGAAGAAGCAGTAAAACTTTACAGCCCCAGAAACTCGAGAGGGGATGGGCTCATTTATACACTCATTGATTTATTGATTGATTCATATTCATTAATTCTCCCACTCCCAGTTTACTTATAAGCAACTATGCTGGCATTCCAGGTGTCTGGCTAATTGAGCTGCACCGTGGCATTTTTATAAATATGACAAGCCTCACTCCACCCAGGCCCTTAGCCATCAATAGTGTGGATATAGGAAAAGAAAGAGAAGAAGACAGCAAACAAATGGGGAATCGGCGTCTCAGAACAACAATTGGAGGCAAACAAGAGGGTTATTGTGAGCTGCCAGTATCGTAAGCTATGGTAATCAGCTCATTGTGGTGTGATTCTTGGCTGAGGTTTGGTTTAGAGCTCTTCCTGAAGTTTGGTAGCAACCAAAAGAGGAGCAAGCACACTGAGGCAGCACCTAATCCCAGCAAGTACAATAATTTTTGGAGGGAAGCAAAGGCTGTATGTCACTTTACAAAATATAATACTTTGCCTAACCATCAAAGACTTATTTACATGACTACATGTAACAACAAAGCCTAGGAAGGTGGAATCAACCCAGAACAACAATACAATAAAGTATTTTGTACAGTTATCTTCTACCTCTATGTCCAATCTTTGGAAAGGAAGGGACTCTTACAGAATTCATTGTTTGGCCTGTAAAATGTTTCAGTCCCCATTATGTGCCTCAGACCTGTTATTTTTGGTGTCTTGGCCTCCTCCCTTCCCTTCATATGGAAGAGATGTAAAGGAGGCAGAGGCAACGGTGTCTTCTGATTTCGGCAGCGTATAAATCCAATAAATAAATAAATAAAAAAAGCATATAAATCCAATAAATAAAATAAAGTATCCTGGAAATTTCCACTCTGGAAAGATGGACTCAAGAGTATGCCCTACTGCTACACTAAAGGAATCAATAAAGGATGATTAATAAGGAGGCATTTGAAGAACAAAAATACGACACGACACCAAAAACAAGGAAACAGTTTTATGGCCTAAGCTTAGCATAAATAAATTTTAATCCAAATTATAAGTCTGCAGCATTGTTAATCTGACCTTTCAGTGAAGTCCAGGAACATACACAAGGTGAAATGAAAGACACCAATTCTGAGAGCTGGTAACAGAATGCAAAAGAGTGACTTATTCTTACATTTTTCAACATAATAATTGATCATATTGGGAAAGAAAAATCAACATTTATTTCCCTTTTCTGGAATACAGATGAAAGTTTTCCCCGTAAATCTGTAGCTATCTATTTTCTGGAAGAATAATGTTTTTCAGTGTCTTTCTTGGTAGCACCCTGGGATGCCTTTGTTATCCTGATTATTTATACTTTCCTTTTTGACAACATGCCACCCATTTAATTGCAAACTATATGGTGCTGCCATGCAGCAGTAAACAAAAAACTAATTTGTGTTCCTTCTATACTTATCACTCATGGACTAATTAGTTTTTCTATGAGGATCCAAGTGACTCTTCTATAAGCAAAAGCTCCTGAGGATATAAAGGTTAATTCTGAAGTGGCTACAAATATTCTATTGACACTATAATTAATAGTTATACTTAAAACATAGCCATTGTCTTTAGCTGCAATTCATAGGCTGTTAATTAATCTGTAATGATGACAGCTTTCAAAATGCTTCAACTTTCACCATGTAGCCACTGCAGTGACAATGCTGAGTGATGTTTTTCTTTAAACCTTTGCTGGAAGGCTAATGCTCCTAAAAACTGAACTTTCCAGGGTCATTTACAGACGGTGTGAGTAAAAAAATCAAGATTTTGATCATATGTGTGAGCATATGATCAAAGCCCGTCTCTTCTTCAATGTGCTTCAAAGTGTGGGCTTTCCATTGAACATTTGCAACCATTATCTTGATAGGTACAGTATCTTCGGTTTCAATTTGTCTTCCAAGAATATACTGGATTTAGATCACAAGTAGCTCCTGAAAGCATTATTTTTGAATACCCACGAATCTGGAAGTGATCTATAAGAATCATGCATTCTTACCTGCTACTCAGCTGAAAGATAAGAATAAGTCGTTTTTTTGGGAGGGTGGCACAGGAAATATGCTAAACAGATAAAAGGATTGCCATGTAGCAAAATGTATTTTCACTTTATGAAAACATCTATGTTTATTCTCCAATGTGCCCAAAATCGTAGACAAACATTTGCTACAACTATTATAAGTTCCTGAAAGCAACAATGAAATTCGTAGCAGTTTGGTTACTTCTTCCTCAGCCATTTGATTTTTCTGGCGAATTCTGCAATTTGTGCATTGGATTAAAGGCTGTTTTGGTTTTTCACTGAATGTACCGTTAGTTCAACTGAGTCAAGCAAGGGATACAATTAAAATAAAAAAGTGTCATAGCTGCACTTCTGCACAGCTGCGAGCTTCCTATGGGGACATAGGTTGGTTGTGATAACAAATGATAGATGAGATAGATCATTTACTGATCCAGTCTAGCTCTTTTTATTCACCAAATTTCAGTCTGCCAATGACCTAGTTTCTATCAAACTTGCAGCAATCAATATGAGATGAACTGAAAATAAAACTATGAAGCAAACAAATAAAAATAATAAAAGGGTCAACTGAAGCCTCCAGGAATGATGTTTGATTAAAATGCTGCAGAGAAGAGAGGTATTCAAAGTAAGAATTCGCGTAGCACATTGCAAAGGGAATCTTTTAACGAATTTTCACACATTCCTATGTAATAAGAAGAGAGACAAAGCATTGAACACATTTATATCATACTAAAGTTATTAATAAATCTGAAATATCATTTACAATAGGTAAAATGCTATGTGTAAAGGCTATGTGTAAAGTAAAAAAAAATGCTATGTGTAAAGTCAAATAAAAGGGATATATAGACAGGATATATGAGTGGTAGATGCTGGCTTGTTGGCCAGAAGGTTGGCAGCTCAGCAGTTTGAGCCCCAAGTGTCGCTGTGTAACGGGGTGAGCTCCTGTTACTTGCTCCAGCTCTCGCCAGTCTAGCTGTTCGAAAGCATGTAAAAATGCAAGTAGATAAATAGGTACCAGCAATTCATTGGGAAGGTAACAGTGTTCCATGCACCTCGGCATGTAGCCACACGACCATGAAAGCGTCTTCAGACAAACACTGGCTCTTCGGCTATGAAACGGAAATGAATGCCAACCCCTAGAGTTGGACAACTGAAAAAGGAAACCTTTACCTTTATACAGACAGGTGAGAGATTTTAAATGTTTAGGAATAACTCGTGAATTCTATAAGCCATAAAGACTACCCAACGTGGGATATAAAGTTTTAGTGGTAAGTTATTCAGACAAATTTAATTTCAGAGCATATATAGAATAGTTATCCATGGAAATATTCAGAAATGCTGAAATAGAAAATAAAGTAAATGGATTTGCCAAACGAAGATAAGAGGAAATACATGAACATACATCCCAAGACAGAATTGCCTGAGATGCACACCTTCCCCCCCACCCTAAACACAGTGTAATTTTGGCTTAGTCCATTATATGACCCCAGGAGCTGTGGTTTGCAAATTAGAGATTATAGCTTAGCATTTTATGTTAACCCACATCCAACTAATTCTAAGCACCTCATGACATGCCCTTACGAATGAACCAGCCACTGAATTACACATCTGCAGACAACATACAGCATCAGCTTTTATGAGGTCTATATGCCACAAATAATCATTTTGCTAATAAGCGTACAATATATCTAAAACCTTAAGAGAAAGGTGGTAAAAATCAAATTACTAAACAATTTTTTTCAATTCATATCATATCACATCTTTGTTGCAATTCATATCATTTCATATATTTTTATTTATTCTCCAGCCTTTGCAATAAAAGAATACAATAAAAGGGAAATAATTTAATACAACAGTTATCGGAGGAAGAAAAAAGACACTAACACAGCATATCTGATTAAAAGTTTTGCGCAGTTGCATAACTTGACAAAGGTATTTGGCCACCAGGTATGTAAGTGTAGGGTTAGCATCCCTTAAAAAATAATAAACATAAAAGTAATCTGTATGACCCTTAAATATGGAGGTGATTGGGGTGATCAGGGCATGTCCCTTCTGGGTCGTCACAGAAAGGGCAATGTATGAGGATGTGAGCAAGATTTTCTACCTCCCTGGATCCACAGGAGCAAAGTCTGTGAGAATAAGGAGTCACGTGGAATCTCCTTACCAATAGAGGTGATGGGAGGGCATCAAAGCGGGCTCTGGAACACATCTGTATTTGCTTAGTGATGAACTGTGTAAGTACCATGCAGTAGAGGGATGGTGACAGTCTAATATTTAGCAGTAGAAACCAGGACACTGGTAATATCATTTTGATGATCAATGCCCTTGAATGTCTCTTTTACTACTGATTTTGCCTTCTTCAGGATGAATTGGCCAAGGAGGGAGGCCAAGACAGCAAAGTTCTGCTATAAAGGTGTGGTGCCAATGGGATTGATAATTGTCTGACAGTAGCAGGGGCACCTGGCCTGTAGGATCACATATGATTCTAAGAAGTTCAAGTATGAATGCAGAAAATGAATTTTCAGTGACATGTTGCACTTTATGGACTTGTATGCCGATAGAAGTTTGTCAACCAGCTGAATGTAGTTTGTTGCTCTGTGGTTGCCCCCAAAAAAATCTCAATGACCCCCTTGAATGTTTTCCAGACAATTTCTTCTGGCCTCACTTCAAATTGCTTGTCGTTGATGATGTATCTGATTAGTGAACCAACAAAACTGCCGTCCTTAATTTTGGCATTAGTTATTCTTGGGAACGTCTTTTTCAAATAATGAAAACCTTTACCTTCCTTGCGCATTGCTTTCACAAAACTTTTCATCAGTCTAAATTTTATGTGAAGTGGAGGCAGAAATATCTTTGTTTGATTATGTGGCACGTTTCTCTGTCCTGGAACCAAACTCTTTCAGAGTGGCCATTTCTTTTTAATGTAATGTGACTCTTTTGCGGCTCTCTTGCATGATCGTCCCATTTGCTTATGCAACAGCAGTTTTCGGTATATCTGAGCTGCGTTCCAAGCAGCAAAGCCACTACTTTTAGATCTCCACAGATATTCTTGTTGTAGTTGGTGTCCTGGATGTGCCTCAACAACTGTTCCATGTTTTTGTATGTGTTTCTTTCATGTTTGCAGCACAGCTAATGGGTACTGAAAAGTATTGTCATGGCATAACAAGACAGCCTTAACACTGATGAATCTATAAAGAGATGCCATTCCAGTGGGTCATGCCCACAACCCAAAGCTTTTGTGAACAAAAAGTCAGTACAGAAAACAAGGTTGTCAACCTGTGCAAAGAAATACGTTAAATCATCCTGGTGGCTTCAAAAGGCAGAAATTTTCATACCTGGTGCAATACCATTTTTCATACCTCGCAGTCTTGAACCCAATAGTTCTGCATTTGATTTTAAGACATTTAAGTCCCTGATCAGGTCATTTAATTCAGACTGTGTCATGAGTTGAGACTCACCAGAGATACACAGTTCAAAATCCAGATCATTGTCACTGTTCATACCTGGCCAGTGCATGGAAGCATCTTTGTATGTTTTGTCTGAAGTCCATTTCTCTGGTGGCTTCAATGCTGGTAGATGTCATGTGGCAGTGGTCTTATAGCTGAAGGCAGACTGGGATTGATTCCTTATTTTCAGCTTGTAACTTGTATAAAGGAGACCGGGACGAGCTTCTTCATATGTTTTTCCTTTCTTGATTCTATTTTTTTTGGTCTTCCTTACACTTTTCACACTTTCTCGTTTTATTTCTTCTTCTTCTTCCTTTTCTTTAATTTCATCTTATTTTCGTTTATGCTTATCTTTTATATCTGAGAAGTGTTTAAAGTAAAATTTTTATGCTCAAGAAAAGACAATGGGAGAAATAACTTCCATCGTGAACAAAGGAGATCACTCAAAACGTGGCCTAGTTTAACAGGCAACTATTATGTTCTGGAAGTATGCTAAAAGTACGACGGTTCCCGTTCTTTATGTATCAGCTTGTGTGTATGTGCTTAGCAGGGAGCAGCATTTCAAAAACTGCCAAGAATACTTTGTACAGAGGGGAACATCTGAACTTCTGTATTACAGCAACATCTAATTTTAAGCACTTTTGGGGCCTGAGTTAAACAGCCTGAAGTCTGCTACGAGATTTCTCCATTGATCTGCAAGTGCTGAAGAGAAATGGAAGCATAGAGCATATGCCAATGACCATATGCACTGTGCATTTCACTGTAGTTATCATAATTCTCAAGAAAGCAAAATATTATACATACTAAAAATAACGTGGGCCAGCTGTGCTGCTTCTGGGGTACAAAATATCAACACTTAATTGGGTAAGCCCTTCTAATTTTTCCCTATGGTATGTAAAGTAGGCTATTTAGAATTATCACCAGCAACTCTCTTTAATTTAGGATTACGTTTTTTTTCAATATTATTTTTTTCGGTATCTTTCTTTTTTGTATCTGCTTAGTTATCTTGTTGGAAAATTGTCTTCTTTGCATTTTTGGCTCCTGGAAGGTGTTTCATACTATTAGCATATAGTTTTCCATAATTAATGATTCATTTCTTCTGAACGTCTGAAGATTTTAAATCTGTTGTTCGGGATTAACTCATACATAGAAATATCAAAAATATTTAGATCTGCGATTGTGGTCGTTTTCTTTCAAATGCAGAAAAAGAAACAACAACATTCATTTAATGAATTTTATTTTTAGGGATGTAAATATATTAGTGCTCTTCTACTGGACTAAAGTGAAGTTTCTAATCTTTTATGATTACTGGGCCCATTAGGAATTTTTTGAGAATGTCATGATTGCTCCTGTCTGGTAGCTGCCATCTAATTTTTTTTTCCATCATGAAATGAAAACAGCCAAATTGCCAAGATTGAAACAGAATTAACCTGCCAAGAATTCCAGTGCTATAAAGAAGAGGGACAGCTTTCAACACCCAAAGGTACTCTTCCTGGGACTTACATTTTTTTAGCCTAATATCCAATTCAGGGAAGGGCAGCTGATGAGGTACTGAGCCAAGGGAATTCTTGTTTTAAAAAACATACAGAATTACAGGCATATAAAATTTTTAAAAAAAGTAAAATTGTATTTACTATGATTTTTCTTTGGTTTCTCTTTGAAAAGGTAAAGGTTTCCCATGGCCGACTCAAGGGGAGTGCTCATCTCCGATTCACAGCCAAAGGAGCCAGTGTTTGTCTGAAGGTGATTGTGTGGCCGGCATATGCCAAAGTGCACAGAATGCTGTTACCTTTCTCACTGAGTTAGGTGGCATCTATTTATCCACTTAAGGGGTGTGGTGGCCTAGTGGTTAAGATGCTGGGCTTCTCAACTGGAAGAATGGCAACCTGAGTTGGAGACCCAGGCACTGCATAACAAGGTGAGCTTCTAACAGTTGTAAAAATGCAAGTAGATAATAGGTACCCCAAACTGATGGGAAGGTAACAGTGTTCTGTGCACCTTGGTGTATAGTCACAACAGCCACATGACCAGAGAAGCTGGCTGTTCAGCTATGAAACAGAGATGAGCACTGGCCCCTAGAGTTAGACACGGCTGGCAGGAGAAACCTTTACCTTTTATTTATCTACTTGCATTTTGTACGCTTTCAGTCTACTAGGTTGGCAAATAACGGGAGCTCACATAATCAATCAGTTTGATTATGTGCCATAAAGTTGATGTCAACGCTTAGTGACCACACAGAAAGAGTTTCTCCACGACAGTCTGTTCCTAATCTGATCCTTCTGGCACTCATTGCCACTGTAACTGAGTCTGTCGACTTTCCAAGCTTTAGGACATTAGAGGGGCTTTCATTGATGCCATGTTGCCTTCCGCTTCTTGTTTTATTCTTTATTCTTCTTGTTTTTGTGTCCTTATGTTCCTCTGTTGGGGATGATGCAATTATCGTTTTCATTATTATGATTGGTTTGATTTTTACCTCATTGTGGCTACTTTAACTGTTGTTCATGTAGCCTGTAATTTTTCAAGAGTCTTTTGATTGCGAAAGGACAAAAGTATAACAAATAAGTCATCAATACTGTCCTATAATCTAATACAGAAAAATCTTTTTCTTTAAAAAAAGTTATTAAAAGAGTTGCTTTGTGAATATTCTTAAAGCAGGAGTGAAATAAAAGCAGGAGTGTGATACGAATAATAGTATTTTGTTACCATTTTAAAGATAACATGTTGACATTGAACCATTTGCACCTGTTCATGTTTTTTACATATAATTATAGCACCATATGTTAGCCATGATTGATATGATTAATGTAACTACAGTGCTAGTCCATCTAACATTGCTGAAGTGTTATGGAGCATTTAATAACATTTCACAAACGGTTAGCAATTTATTCTTCTTTCTTCCATGAATGTTAAAACAAATACCTGACATTGGGTACGTTATTTTCTAAAAACAAAAAATAGGAAGCCCGCTCCCTTCCTCAAGTGTATTCATTCTGAAGAGCTCACGCAACACGAGTTTCTCCCGCCCTTCTCTTTCCTTCCCTCTCTGTGTCATATCTAGATCTCTTTCCCTCATTTCCTCTCCCTCTATACATTACATTGTTCTAATGAACCTAGAAGCAATAAGAACAAGCTGTTGAAGAGCTGCTGCCAAAAAACTCCAACTGCACATCATTCGGGCAATGTGCCACTTGCAATCTGCTTTCTTGGAAATGCATGCAAATATACACTGAAGCCTTGTTGAAGCATTTGCCTGAACACGAGAGATTTACAGTGGGTAGGATGATGGGATTGCCCATTAAGGTTGCGCAGATCTTCTCTTTTGCTTCTTCAAAGGTTGAAGTGAAACAATGGGGTTTGCTTGCCTGGCAGAACGAAGTAAAATGCTTTGCTTTGCCTGGTTTGATGCCTTCTCCAAGACATGTAATTACTGGGCAAGACTTCCTCATGATACTCTGCAACGCACAAAAGCTCCTTCCATCTATGGAAACTCAGGTTAAATGGGAACGCATATTGCTTCGTAGAGGCAAATGTCATTGCTTCTTCATTTTGATGAATAATAATAGTGTTTTCTAAGCCATCAGCAAAAGCTTTGGAATCGTTTTGCCTAAGATTTTTAGACTGAGAAATAATACGTGGATCCATAACTAGAGCTAGGGAGTTCTAGGGTTTGGTTTAATTCTGAAAGTCCATTTTGGCATTCTCTCAAAACTTCAGTTTGAAAGATGAATGAAAGCCACAGTGTCACTTTTATTTTAAAAATAAATAATGTAAAAATAAAAAGCCAAGTGTCGCAGTGGGAGACAGAGTATTGTCAATCAACCCTGACTGTCCATTGGAAGGACAGATCCTAAAGCTGCAACTCAAATAATTTGGCCATTTATTCGAAGAGAAGACTCATCAGGAAAAACCTTGATGCTAGGAAAGGTTGAAGAGGAGGAGGGGACGGCAGAGGATGAGATGGATGGATAGCATGGTCAGTGCGATGGGAGTGGATTTGGGTGGACTTTGGGAGGCAGTGCAGGACAGGGAGGCCTGGCGTGAAGCAGTCCGTGGGGTCACAAAGAGTTGGACACGACTTAGTGACTGAAGAACAATTGTCCATTAATAGTCACAAACCAGAAAATATTATATAGATCATCACATTGCTTTTGAGTCACCACACAGTTTAGTGGTCAGTTAATATTTTGAAAATTGGGGGATTTTATAAAATGGAAACATGTAGAATGTTCATCAGAATAGATTTATGAAATAGTTTGATATTCAGAGTATGTTTATAACTTGATTAGATTTAGCAATAGTCACACTGATAAATAGATTTAGCAATAGTCACACTGGAGCATTATTGACCAGATATTCTGCAAGCAGCAACTGTAACTGCAGATGGCTTGACAAATGTGGGTGGATGTGCTTTTGCAAAAGTTGACATACTAAAAGTAGCTACCCGACGTATCCATATGGCATAACCTTGAGCACACATGGCTACGTGGGTGACAATTTGTATTGCTATAACTGTACAGTCTTGGCCAAAAATATTGAGAATGACACAAATATTAACTTTCACAAAGTCTGCTGCTCCAGTGTTTTAAGATCTTCTTGTCAGATGTCACTATGGTATGTACTGAAGTATGACTGCAAGCATTGCATAAGCGTCAAAGG
>JANHZU010004129.1:46906-58840 GCA_032468055.1 Acrochordus granulatus | reverse complement strand
ATTTGCTGTAGGATTGACTGGTTTGATCTCCTTGCCGTCCAAGGGACCCTCAAGAGTCTTCTCCAGCACCACAATGCGAAGGCATCAATTCTTCGATGCTCAGCCTTCCTTATGGTCCAGCTCCCACAGCCATACATTGCTGAACCCCAACTAGTACCGCATCATTTGTCCAGGATGTTATTTCTACTTCCCAGTCTAGCAGCAGTCTTTATCAGATGTTCTTTAGAGGAGAGTGTCCTATCCAAAGTTACCCAAGATATTTAAGATACAGAATGTGTTTGAATCAATTTCCCTTCAATTGTACATTAAGCTCTCTGCCTGCTGAAGTGTTACAAAGATGGAAGCTTGCGACTGTACTTCTAATTCCGGTTGCATTAGGCTGTAGCCTCCATTTACGAAAATACGTATTTAGTACTATGTCTAAATTGAAAGTAAGAACATCTTCAATTACGTCAAACAATTTATGTTGAGTTGCTATAACCCAGTCATCTGCATAACCAAACTTCTTAGCCTTGTATACGTTGAAAAGAAGGGCACTGAGCCTTACGGTAGTCCATTGTTTCATGTTTTAGGGACACTAATATCCTTTCCTATAATCACAAAGGAAGCTCTTCTGGCGAGCATGTTGTCAATAAGTCAGGTAGTTTTTTGGCACAGAATTTCTTGTGTTAATTTTTCTAATAGTCCTTGCCTCCAGATTGTGTCATGTGCTGCAGTTACATCTATAGGCAGCTGATGTTTTTTGTTTCGCCTGATATCTCGCTTCTGTGTAAGTTGTCAGTGAGAGCACTTCATCAGTGCAACTTCGAGCAGGGCAAAATCTGGCTTGTTCTGCTGTGAACATCTGAACAATCTTCTGGCTAATTCTATTATACTGGAGTCTTTCAAGAAGCTTATAGACAGTGCTTCGCAGCTCAACCAGATGGTAATTCTTTGGTTGATGGTTTGTTTTTCCCAGTTTAAGTAATGCAATGATTTTTTATTGCTTCATCTTTTACGGCAAAAAAAACCTATTTCCAAAATATCCCAAAAGAGTTCTGCTACCATCTTTTCACATGTATTTTCCATAGTGCAGGAGGAATTCTGGGTGTACGTCCTCATGCCTAGTGCCTTGCCAGGTTTTACGTATTTGAGTGCATTTATAATTTCAAAAGTCGCAAAGGGGCATGAATGTTCAGATGGTTCATCACAAGCTGTTTTAAGAATATTAAATGTATGCCTGATTTGTCTCGTGCAGGCTTTATTCCTTGGTGTTCTGGATGTAGACAGTAGATGTGTCACAATCTTATTGTCTGGAATGTGTGTCATGGTATTTATTTTCTCCTTATTTTCCCCTAATTTTTGTAATAATGACCATGCTTCACTGCTAGATGTTTTAAAGTTGAGCCATTTAACAATCTCTCTCCATTTCTCTTGTTGAGCTGCATTTAGGCTCTGTAGTGAACTATCTGCAATTTCATGATCTCCATTTTCTAAAAATTCCTGATACAGTTTTTCACAGTTGTCATTCCAGCCCGGGATATACTCTAGGAATGGCTTTTCTTGCCATGCATATAAATGCGCCTACAAGTCTCTCATAGCTCTCAGCTGTAGGGGAGATGCTTGTCTACTTTTCAGTAAATGCATCCATTTGCCCTTTTAAAGTTCTGTCTTGAGCAAGGGAAAGATGACCAAAGTTCTGCTTGTGACAGTTTCAATCAAAGTTGGATGATGCTGGCTGAGAGGGAAACCCATTAGGACTGATCAAGAGGTTTTCACCAGAAGTTTTTCCTCGTTGGTGATGACAAAGCACAAGCCAGGACTATTTATTCATTAAATTTACATCTTGCCAAGAGTTGTTTTTTTAAATCAGCGGCCTATAAATTTTATACATAAATAATCCTTCTTCCAAGCTGCTGACTTAAAAACATTCCTCTATTCTGCGCATCAAATAAATACCAAACACAGGTTATTATCATTTGCCCAGTGAATGAACATCTTGCCATTTTCATCATTTTCATGACCCTTCCATTGAGTATGATGGTTAAAATCTCCAAGATATACAGCTGGATGTGGGGACAAAGATATAATTTGTGGAGGCCTAATGATGGCCAGAGGTGTGTGTGTGTGTGCACTAGTTATTGCTAGTTCTCCTCTTTTTGACAGTTACTTCATGTATATTATTAAAAATAGAAGCTGTATACAGATGGACGTTTTCAACTGATGACTGTCTGTATGTTGCCACTCTGTAAGTACGGCGGTATGTTGCTCCCAGCAAGTCACACCAAAAACTTGCCTCTACTGCAGCAGCCTCCAAACATGTGGCAAAGTGCCTGTGTTGTGCGCTACCAAGGCCGAAATGCCCTTCTGCATTTAAAAAATGATTATAAAAATAAGGCCTTGCTTTTCGATCCACTTTTCTGGGGTGCTAAAGTTGGCTTCACACTGAAGAATGACCATTAACTTGTTCATGTAGACTGACGTCCTTGCCACCTGCGATCACTGAGGTTTCTGGCATGCCAGGACAGCTGGCACGGGATGGCCTCTCTTAGCACTCACTTTAATAAATGGCCAAAACGGGAAGAACATTTTGATTGAAATTGGTTTTTTTCTGGGCAAAACTTAACCAAATAGATTTCCTCAAATCAAATGCTCAAGGGAACTTTCAAGCCGTGACTCAGGGAATAGCAAATAGGAAAGCAACAATAAGCAAGTTTAGAAGGAGTTTTCAATCACACATGGGCATGCTGCTACCCAGTATATTTGATTTAAAGGGAACCCCGTCTCCCAAACTTAATTGTTTTGACAACAAAATAACACTTAATTTCAGATAACAAACTAGCAATCCAAAGGGATCTCCTAATATGATGGAGTCAAAATCTAAATTAATGATGCATTGTTAGTTAACAGCTAGACTGAAATGAAACCCAACTGGATCTGATAGAACTTTTACCAGTCGTTAGCACAAATATCATGTTGCATTTGTTTGACATATCCTAATTTGGTTGTGAGTTATTACAGGGTAGTAGCCCAATTCTGAGAAGCACATGTATGTATTTAAGAGCTAGTGTGATGTGACAGCTAAAGTATGAGCTCGGGACTAGAAATAAAATAATGTCCTTCTTTCAACCCTTGGAGCTTACTGTGTGAGTTGGGGTGAAAAAGTCCAGTTCATCTCAAACTAAAATATTTTTAAAGAGACAAAATGGGAAAAACAGAATCTAAGTTTATTGTATAATATTAAACCAGTCATCAAAATATATTATTACAACATATCAAAGCAGAAATCGGTGGATTTTACCTTTTTAGATAAAGGTAAAGGAGACCCTGCCAGTCGTGACCGACTCTAGGGTGCGGTGCTCATCCCCGTTTCCAAGCCGAAGAGCCGGTGTTCGTCCTGGGACGGCTCCTTAACAATAATAATATATTATCATATCCATAAATTTTGTTAGAGATTTTATATATGTAACTTTACAGTGAGTTTACTATTTTATTCACAGGGAGTTGTAGAATCTATTAATGAATCCATCTCAGTAGACTAACAGTTTGGATTAAGGTCAGCTTCCGCTTGATTAATTAAGTACAGAAGGTATATCTTGCCTATGGGAACGCTCTCTCTCCTGGTGCATCTTCTTCTCAATTAATCAGAATTATTCAAATTCTTCATAAAGTGAAGTCAGCAAAAGGATGTAGCAAGAATTTGTCGGAGAAACTAACTCTGAGTAAAGAAATATGCATTAATTTGTGAACATGTACTGACTCTTTCTAAAGTAATCTGTATTGCTCAGTATTTTCTGTTTCTGAAAGAACAGGCTTGAAACTTCTGCCACCATCGTCTATTTGAAACTTCTTCAAGGAAATATCTTGAACGAGACCAACAAATAGGTATTTCTTTGATGAATTATTGTTTTACAGCCATCTATAAATCTGAGTATTATTTTTTATGATAGCCAAATCAGAAAAAGCTAGAATCAAGTTTGGAAGTTACTGGTTGAATTCCTTGGCAGTGTAGCAATCCACTCTTAAAAAGAGTTTCTCAGATAGCAGTTTTCTCTGATACTTCAGGAAGTACTTCCTAGAGTTTTGTCCAAATGACTTTATAATTTGAGTCCACTTTTATCTCATGAAGAAATGTTTCATTATCCACGACAACTGTTCAAATATTTGAACAGATTTGTCTTGAAAGGAACTTGCTTGTGCTGCAGAAAACCCCTTGTTGATGTTTCCATGAAATGAAAAAGTCTTGAACAAAGCCCAAGGGCAAAGGAAATTCTAAATAAATAAAATAAAATAGAGCATTGAACGTGAAATAATTACCTAGAAAAAAATATATAGGTGAACAAGATTCACAGGATTAAATGTGTAGCTCCAGGGCTAATGTGTTTTTAGGATATCTCAGCAGAAATTACTCTTCCAGATGGAAAGAAAGAACGTTCCCATTCAGTTCTGTTTGGATTATATCTGTCACAGTCTGGCATTATGGTTTAAGTTGAATATTATAAACTGGAAAATTATAAAGCAATGGGACAAATATCATGAACTATCTGGAGACTGAACCCAGTCAAGGTGAATGTTTTAGGACATATTTTAGCTGCAAAAATGAAAGTACGGCATCGAGATCTGGCTTCTACTTAAGGAAAGTGAATTCCCACAGGAGCAGCCTTAAAATGGATGGTCCGTGCAGACCTAGAAGTTTTCACATCTAGAAGTTTTCTGCAGGACAAGCAAGTTCCTTTCAAGCCTGAGGTGATTCTGCAGGAAGGTGTGTGATTTTCAAGCACGCTGATATCAATTTTCTGGAACTAGTTCTGAAGGCTACATTTAACCCTTCATTTTTGGCAAAGACCAAGCAGAGATCTGCTGTAGAGATGGGAACAATGCAAGACGACTGAATGAAATTGCCACACCTTTAATTTTATCCTATATCCTTTTTAGCTCAGTTGTGCATTTATTTAACAATAAATCCTTTTCTTTTGTTTCCATATAAGCATAAAGTCATTCGGGCTACGCACACACTGAACATATTTTGGAAGAAGAGTCTTGCATCTAATGTAGGTCCTGCTCATTAAACAGACCAACTTTGTATGTGCTTCCATGTAAGTTGGAAAAATGGTGTTGCTACTAAGAATTACTTTTAAGTTTAATGAGTAGATTTCCTACAGCAGACGATCTCTTTCAAGTTTATATTGAAGCCTAAAAAAATTGCATCCTTTAATGTATTGAAGAAGGGGGCTTTGCTTACCCAACGCTCCTCTTCCAGATCTTGTTTAAACCTTGCACAGCCCTAGTGCACGTCTCCTCTTCACTCACACACACATTTATATTTTATTTTTATTTATTTAAGAAAATTTATATGGCCTCCCAACTCACTCTTGGTTACCTGGGAGACTTTACAAAATAAAGCCCCAATACAAACCCCCCTCCCCCCTTAAATTTGTATTTAAGTTTCACACTATACTTTCCCCCATTTTTTGTATACATTTTTACAGGGATAGATTTGTACACTCTTGTCTGAATATACACAATTCTGTTTTCAATTTTTGAATCAAGGATTGCATCCAGTTAGAAGGATGCAATCCTTCTTGGGTTCTTCAATCCTTTGAAGTTAGAACTTCAAATCCTTTGAAGTTAGAACTTCATCCAGACTACAAATCAGTTTGGGAAAAGTGAATCAAATCAGTTAATTAATTTAAAAGATGGACCAGCAAACAAGTTGCCCCATTTTTAATTTTAAAATAGCTTATTCCATAATTCTTTACGTTTCCTATTTTTTTCCATAATCATTGTCTTGCACCACAACCAAATGGACATACCTGCACTGCATTTGTTTTTGAAAAGTATTTTCAAAGTTGCAAAGCCATGATAACAATATGCTCTCTTAATCATGCTATTCTAGCTGAATTGTTAGGTTTATTTTATGGTGATAGAAAAATTAATCTGGAAAAGGAAAAGAAAGATAATAAAATTTAAGAAATGCCCTGATTTGTACAAGTCTTTAAATTTTTTATTTTCCCCAATGGATATTGACATTTTAAATGTTAATGTGATTTTAATATTGCATTGCGAAAAACAAAAGACTGACAATCTCTTATACTGTATTATAATTCCTATAAATAAGTACTAGCTATGCATTATTGAGACGTTGATTTAGCTATTGGGTTGGCGGAGAATACGACCAAATCTTGGGCTTGGGAACAAAGTTTCTCTTATGTTATCCTAATCTCTCAACTTCAGAGCCACACAAGACGAGACAATTAATGTATTGTCAAACGTATATTGTTCAGAATGCCAGCCGTTAAATTTTGTATCCAACTGTCTACAGCGCTAGAAATGAATTAAATCCTAAAGTGCCTTTCATTCTAGCAATAAGTGGAGAGGAATGACATTTCAGTATGTTTCCTTGCTCAGCTTCTTTAGGTATGTTTTATATCAGCAGTTTTTTTTCAAGTGGAGTATAGCAATTCTACACAGTGGGAGCCCAGTTATGACATTAAACATCACCATTGCATTAATTATTGATCTGTTTCAAGCTTTCGTTGGAGAACTGAAGTATTTCTTTCATGTCTGGAAGAACCTTTTGCTCCTTTTCTGTTTTGTAAAAGAAATTACACAAATAGGAGTACCAACATTGTTTTCATTAATGTTTCAGATGATATCCAACAGAGCAATCCTGTGCTCTACTTAAAGCATTCTGGTGTTACAATATTATACAGTAATCACTAGAGGGTTTATGTCTTTTCATCTATTTTTTCTCCCTGGCTGGGGAGGTGAAAAAGAGAAGTGCTTTGACCATGTGATTAATTACTAAATATATGAAGTTATTGGGGGGTTGCGGTGGCCAAGAAGTTAAGACTCTGGGCTTGTCAGCTGGAAGGTTGGTGCCTTGAGTTTGAGACCCAAGTGCAGCCACATGACGGGGTGAGCTTCCATTCCTGCCCCAGCACATTTATTTATTCATTTACTATACAGTATTTCTATGCCGCTGAAATACGGAGACTCTCGGCGGCTAACAAAAAGCACGTGCTAACCTGGCAGTTTGAAAGCATGTGAAAACGATAAATAGATAAATAGAGAGCACCTCCAGGAGGAAGGTGACAGTGTTCTGGACTTATAGTCATGCCGACCACATGACTACAGAAGCATCTTTGCACCGGCTCTTGGGCTATGAAATGGAGATGACAACCGCCTCCTAAAGTCAGACACGACTGGCAGGGGAAACCTTTACCTACTGAAAACATGTTTCTCGCTTATTTATACAATATTTATGTATTTGTGCAGCGGCACAAGTAAAAATGGTGACATTGATGTTCAGTGCAAGACGAATATGTTGCAGCGTAATGCCGGATCTGTTGATTTGGAAATACTGTACATCGCCTTCTTTCGGAGAGACGTCCAGACGAGGTGTGACTGGATCTTACAGTCAGAGATGTTGTGTCTTAGCAGAGCTTGACAGAAAAAGCCGACTGAATCTTGCGTCGGCGTGATTTGTTTGAAACAAAGATGACTGAAAACTGCTGACGAACGTCAGAATTGCATGATGTGTGCAAGAAATTGATATCAGCGAACCAGTGGCTCATCTGCGCTTGCCTGTGGCCTTTGCTGGAATGGGCAAGTCACCACTTTTACAGAGCAGAAATGAGGGGTCACCCTCACCCCTCACCATCAAAGTGTTCTCAGGCTTCTTTTCCTGCTAAATCTTCCATGCAACTCCTTGGCTGTTTTGCAGAGGGGAGAACACCCCCTTCAGCCGAGTCAAGGCTTGCGTTGTTCTTGGATCCTTCAAAGCTGCCTTTTTACCACGAATTGTTGTAAATTCCGGCTGCTGATTTCAATTGTGTGAATCCAGCATGTTCATCCTAAGGCAGCCACGGTCCAACTGGCCACGGATTTTTCTAAGCACTGTAATCGGAGCAATAATTTTAGGGAAGACTTTTCTCTGCATTGCTGCCCGGTGCTACATGCCAATCGGACTATCGAGGTATTGAACAAATCTGAACGTTGACACGGCTTCTAAGTAAAGAAGTTCCAGAGGACAGAGTTGCCATGGTCTAGAAAACAATTTTTTTTAAATTATAAAAGTATAAGGACTTTTAAAAGAAAGGACATTGGATACATAGGAACATCGTGGTACAAATGAAAATAAAAGTCTGCATGGCTAGGTAACATGTATGGCTGCCATTATGCTGATTTGATCTGACCTGATTCGATTTTAATCAAATTGATAAGACAGCCCTAGTCATAACAAGTAAAAGACATACTTAATTAAAAAAAGAACAAAGAAAGCAATAGAACAGAAATAAACACATCCATATAATTCCTTTGGAAGACATGTATTCCTTTGTGCTAGTATATTTTAAAAAAATCAGGTCATCAAAGCCCACTGAAAGGACATCAGGGTTAGGATTATCAGAACTTTGGCACTATAAAGGATTGATTTTGTTATCCTTATTTATAATATTTCCCTAATAGTATCTCATAAAAGTACATCATAAAATAGGGACCCCTTGACATAAAACAATGAACATTCAGACTAAAGGCACATTAATGATAGACCAAGATCAGAGTGATTTGAAAGCCTTTGTGAACAACAATGAAAAGATAATAAAGATGAACCCTAGTGAATTTCTGGACCAAAAAGATTTACACAGGAGCCCCAATTTCTTCAGATCTGGGCTACGAGGGAGGCCCTCACATTTTATATTAAATAAATATAAATAAATTACTATTTAACTGCAAATAGTGATCAGAGAGCATAGCAGTGGCAGTGAATGTAAGAGTGCTGGGTGGGGAATGGGGTAGAAGCTGGAAAAAGTGAGCTTGATTGCTGGATACAAAGGAAAACCATCTTCTGCCACCACTGAATCCTGAATGGCATCTCTTGATGATGTTCTATTGCTTGTATAATGTGCATGCTTGAATGTGTTGTTCTTATGTCCAGTCTCCAACTTGCCTTTCTTAGGGAAGGTGGTTGAGAAAGTGTTTGCATGGCACCTTCAAAAGTTCTTGGAGGAGATAGATTTTCTAGACCCTTTTCAGTCTGGGTTCAGGCCTGGTTATGGAACAGAGACAGCATTGGTCGTTCTTGTGAATGATCTCTGGTGAGAGTATGATGGCAGTTGTGCATCCATCCTAGCTCTCCTTGACCTCTCAATGGCTTTCGATACCATCGACATGGTATCCTTTTGAGTCAGCTGCGGGAGTAGGGCTGGGTGGTGCAGTTTTGTGCTGGTTCAGCTCCTTTCTTCAAGGTCCGTCCCAATTGGTGTAATAGGGAGAGAGAAATGTAGTCCTTGGTCACACTACTTTGTGGTGTGCCTCAAGGCTCGGTACTTTCTCCTCTCCTTTTTAACATTTACATGAAACCGCTGGGTGAGTTCATCTGTCGCCATGGGATGACGTACCGTCAGTATGCTGATGATACTCAGCTTTACATCTCCATCTTTGGTGATCCAAGTGATGCTGTCTTGGCCTGACTTGGTGTCTGGAGGCTGCATGGGTCTAGATGGGAGACAACAGGCTTCAACTGAACTTTGACAAGAATGAGTGGCTTTGGGTGTCTGGGGGACCCAGTTCTGGGACTTTAACAATTTTAACTGTAGATGGGGTGACTACCTCAGACAGACCTGGTATGTAATTGGGGTTCTCCTGGACTTGCGACTCCTGCTTGAAGAGCAGGTGGCAGTCACGGCTAGAAAAGCCTTTACACGACTGTGTGGTGCACCAGTTATGCCCCTTCCTACACCAGAGCTCCTTTCACTCATGCCCTTGTCATCTCGTCCCTGGATTACTTCAACATGCTCTACATGGGGCTATCCTTGAAGAGCATCCGGAGACTGCAGCTTGTGCAGAATGCAACTGCATGGATGATTATAGGGGCCAATCAAATGGGCCATGTAACACCTTTATTCCGCGAACTGCATTGGCTGCCAGTCTTCTTCCGGGTACAATTCAAGGTGTTGGTTTTGGCCTTTAAAGCCCTTCATGGCGTGGGACCAGGTGATCTGAGGAAATGTCTCACTCCAATGGGGATGTCCCGCACCACCAGATCCAGGGGAAGACTCCTTCTCTGGATCCTGTCAGCCAAAGAATGTTGGGATCTAGAAGAAGAGCTTTTTTGGCTGTGGCTCTGCCCTGTGGGACATCCTGCCCCCAGAGGTGAGGTCTATGCCCACTCTTATGACCTTCTGGAAGATCCTTAAGATCTGGCTCTTAACCCCAGCTGGCATGGGGTTCCGATGGGGACACATCATCTTGGAAGTGGTTGGTGGTTTAATATTCACCTCCTCAATGTATATTTTTTATCTCCCTGCTTGGTCTGGTTGGCTTATTTTAAAGATTTTTTTGCTATTTTTAATTCTGTTTTTATCATATGTTTTCATTGCAAGCTGCCAAGAGACACTTTGAATTTGGAGGCATATAAATGTAATAAATAAATAAATAAATAACTTCTTTCTGGTTCTGAATCCATTCCACACAGAAAAAGTATCTTTTTCTAATTTCCTCATTCTCTCCAACACAAAATAGTGAGGCTGGTAAATAGATTTAAATAAATTTAATTCTATAAATGTATACTAATATTCATATCAGAAAAAATACAGATGGATTGTTTTATACTTAAAAAGCTGATATATGTTCTCATGAAACTGTGCTCAGTGGAGGTTGTGTTTCGGTGAATGACTGCCAGATTGTCTTCTTTTTCTGATAGGAATATCTAACGGCGCTGTTATGCCAAATGTCCATACGGATAATGGCAGTGTAACATGCTCATGATCTCACAACCCCCAGGAGAAATAATATTAGTATATTTAAGAGATAACTGTATAATTTTCATAACAATTCCATCAGTCACAACATTATGCACTATTAATGGCACAATATTATTCGGGCATGAAAGGCATCAATCAGCACACAGTAATAGCAAGACAAATTCAGTAGGTCAGCTTAACCTACCACAGAGATGCCCCCAACAACCAGCTACAGTGCAACCAAGCAATTTGAAAATACACTATAATTCTCGCTGCACACTATCCCATTCTTTTGTTAAAATGCATAAAACAAAGAAATGCCATTTAGAATGTGATTTTCTTAGGAATGTGACTGCTAATCCATAAAAACTAAAGAGATTGTGAGTGAAGCCTAGCTGATGTGTTGTAACTGAGGTTTATTCCAGCAGAAGTATCAAAAAGGAGTGCTCGTGATAGGAGAGTGAAAGACCAAGAGACTATCAGGTGTCTTCTTCCATAGGGTATCTGCAAGTACTTGAAAAGGGCTATTATATCCCTTCCCTCAGCCCTATCTTCTCAAGACTAAACATAAGCAATTCTCTCTCGTTTTGCTTCATAACATTTATTTTCCGCTTCCCTGATTATTCTTAATTGGCCTTTCTATGCATCCATTATGGTTTCACTGAACTTTTCTTAACAGCACTCATACTTGAGATCGGTCTAACCAATGCAAAGTACAGTGGAACCACAGTGAAGTGGGAAGCATTGTCTTACACTTGTCTTCGTAGCAACTATATAGATGCTCTTGACATTCTCAACTTATACACTGAATGTATTCCCAAACTTATATCTGTACAATTAATATGCTTTTTTCTAAACGAAGAAGTTTGAATTAGGCTTTGCTAAATTTCATGTTATTTTTTCAGCTCATTTCTCTATCATATCAAGTCCACCTTCAATTTTATCTGTGTCTACTAAACAAATTAGTTATCCCATCCAATTATGACATTCTGCCTCAGCCCCCCCCCAAGTCTCAGGGTCATTGTACGAAAACTAGAATGCAGGAGTATGCCATGTTAAATAAAGGTGGGACAAAAATTAATCAATTCAGTAAAGAAGTCTGTGAAGACTCTCACTCGTCCAGGGTAATTGCATAGCAACAAAGTTTAAAAAAAAACAGGCATCTGGACTGGATTTTTCTCAAGTCGAAGACGTTTCGCCTTTAATCCAA
>JANHZU010004129.1:29927-46803 GCA_032468055.1 Acrochordus granulatus | reverse complement strand
CGCCTTTAATCCAAAAGGCTTTCTCAATTCAGTACAGAAGTTCTTCATTTACTTCTTTATCCAATTTATTAAGAGAAATGTTCCCTGAACTTTATGAAATCTAATTCCTAAATATAAACTGTTTATTCACATTCTGAGTATGGTTTTCTGTATATTTATTCAATGAATTATCCTATGATCAGTGAACTAGTTGATTATCTAAATGTCATGGGATACGTTGTCAACTGCTTTCCTGAAATCAAGATATATTACTTCTAGAGCATTTTCAAATGATCCACTTAGTAAATCATCAGATCAAAAAATGAAATAAGATTTTAAAAAATGCTTTCTACTGTGCATGAATCTATCAGCCATTCATCTGTCTCCGGAGTTTTAAACCCATTCAAAATTTTACCTACATTTGACTCCATTTCTCATTAGCTTTTCCTGTTATGGAAATCCTAATTACCATGAATTTATTAAACTTTACTAGAATCTATTTTTTTCAAGTCCAGAGTTAAACAACATGGGGACTAGTGCTCCAGATGTGTTAATCAAGCAAGTATAATTGAGTTCTTACAGCTTCCTGTAGGGTCAGTCCTGTCGTTTTATAGTGTAATCTGAAAGTTAATCTGTGAACTAGTGGACAGAAGTATACATTATTTTTAGATGAAGTTTTCACAGGCGATTGTTCTGTGCAGATTTTGACTGGAAAAAAGAGAACAACAACGGGTTCCAATCAAGACTGCTACCCAATGCACAACAGTATCCTTTTGGCACCTACCGCAAATGTACTTGCATAGAAATTCACAATCGAGACTCTGTTTGTCATGTGTATCCAGTTGTTCTAGAGGATAGGCAAGCCACTCAAGTGTTCCTTTCATTCTCATGGAAAAGGAAACATAAATGAAGGACAAATGAGAAAACGTCATGGACTGACACTTGTTGAAAAAAACTCTGAAATCCAGGATCTCAAACATTTTGCAACATCTTTTATCTTTGTTAAAAGACCTTTCGGATGAGGAACATGCCTTTGCTACAATATCGACTGGTAGTAAGGTGGAGGCTTAGGGGGCAGTCAATGCACGCAAAGGCAGCCAGTCTATGCCGAACCTTTGCATCAAAAGTCCAATTATGCTGCGCTCTTCACGTTGTTCTTATATTTAAACCTGTTAAAGAACAGCATGTGTCTGATCTCAAAGCACTAGATCTTGAGCGCTGACTAGTTACGGGTGCCAGCCTTCATTCCTAGACTAGTGCGCTGCATTTGAGCATCAGCTTCAGAGGTTCCAAAGGCAAAAGCCTTTCTGTCACTGCGGCCAGTTTAGCAGTGCAAGAGTCAGTACAGAAGCTGATGCTTCTCATTCCCTGCTAAATGCACCTGTTTGACCTCTAACACATCTTTGGCTCTCTGAGACTGTTTGCTGTGTCACGTCTTGCATTGTTTAATTGTTGAATGCATTGTGAGATAAAAGCGCGTGGCAGTTGCTTCAGGAAAAAGTAATTCTTGTTTGTATCAAGCGTGAGGACTTGCAATGGCCTATATTTTTTTAGAAGTGTGTGTGTGTGTGTGTGAGAGAGAGAGAGAGAGAGAGAGATGAGATAAGGAACATACCTTGACTACGTGAAGCATAGAAAGCACTAGCTTTCTGTTGCAGAAGCAATTTTTTCTTTTGCCTACAGGCATCGTTTCGAGATGATGCATTTGGCTTCAGACGAAACCGGATGGGAGCATTTTGCATTTTGGTTCAAAAATCAGAATTGCAAACCTCTTAAAGACACTTTTGCAAGAAACACAAGAGGAGCGTTATACTGAAAAATCAAGTGGAAAAAGTGCAGGTGGACTCAGTTTCCTTCACATTACATGCAAGAATGAGAAAATGGAATGGAATGGATGCATGCAAGACTTGAGTTGTAGAAATTCAAATGCTGAGCTCTGAATAAGCTTCCTCCATAGATATCTGTGCTGAATCAGTGATGCTCTGTTTAGGCTGATCATAAATATCACTGACAGAAATATTCAATTTGCGAATATTACTCCTTTTGCAATTCTTTTCTTTTTTGTCTTTTTTAATTTTCATAAGCTGTTTTCAGAAATTTTCAAATTTTAGGATTCCAGTTCATCTGTTTACGGAGACATCTTTTGAGATTTTAAAGGCTACTAGGTAATATATTTCACCTAGTAGACTGTTTTGTATAATGAGAAAGAAAATCTGTTCCAGATTTTTTCCAGAAAATCTGTTCCAGAAAGAGCTACAAAGAACATATTCCAAAAACCCTTTGATTTTCCTCTAACTATCAAAGCAATTAGACAATACTTCAGAATCTGTAACACTACTTAGAATGAAAAACCAGCTATGTTTTTAAACGTTTTTAAACGTTTTGTTCGTTGCTTTATTTATTTGGAAAAAAAGCACAAAAATTAAAAAGGAATAAAAACAAGAACACAACACAGCAATATTGGGTAAATAGGCTCCTCTTATGGGTATATAATTTATATAAAATTTTATACCACCGCTTTCATTAAAGGCTGATCATATATAGTTTTATTTATTTTAAAATATTCACTTTGGCTGTCTTCCAAGAAACAACAGTGGAGATAAATACCAGATTATTCTGAATGGGAAAAAAAAGGAATTTGAAAACAAAAACAGAATTATGCTCAGATTTTCATATCTTGGTCTGCAAGTACGTGAACCACGTATTCTGGGGAGCCAATGAAACTTATGGATGGTTTCAAACATGGTTTCCATAGGTGTGTATGAATCGGACCCTAAAATCAGTGGGTCAAGATTCCTAAAGAAAAGATTCCTAGTGCTGGGCTTGTAACTTAAAACTTGATGGCAAGCCGGTTCGAGTCCCTCCAAGATTCAGTTTGCGAAAATAAGCCTGTAGGTTATAATGGAAAAGTGTTATATGCCTGCTGCTGCTTCATTTTTTGGCAGAAGGAAAATGAGATAGCTGGAATGATAAATCTTTTAGAGGACATTAACCTTGCCAGGTTTTCAGCTGAATATCTTCAATGCTTTGCTGCCATAAATGGTCTGAAATATTTCCCTGCACACCTTGCTTAAGGCAGAGAGAGTAGATTAAGAAAAAGACAGCACGGTGGCAACCTCCAGTTGTCTAGAAAAGAGCCTAAATTGTGCTGAACCAATGCAGAACATGTCTTAGTCTATATCTGAAACAAAACCTTTTCAAAACTATTCAAAAGATGAACTGTTATTTTCCATTTCCCGCGATGACAGGGTTCACCTTAGAGGGGAAAATCACCGCTAACTTGTCCTTGCAGCAGTCTGTGCTTCTGGTTTTTGGGCTGACAAAAGGATTAGCTTGGGTACTTGGCAAGCTTGCTCCTCTGGGGAAGAATCTGTTCATTAATGCCAGGGCTCAGTTGTGTTCAGCTTATAGATTAGTTAGTTATTATTTTATGAGTCAGTTGTAGAAGAAACAACCCAGCACAATGACATATGAAGACACAGAAAAAGAATCTGGCAAAAAAAAAAAGTGGCATTTGTAACCTTGCCACCTTTCACTTTAGTAAATGTTTGGGTTACTGCCTAATAAATATTAATTTGACACCCATTCATCATTGTCAGGAAACTGACACCGCAAAATTAAAAATAAGATTTGAGTCAAAGGCATATTCTGCTTTGATAGATGGATATGGTCAGCCTTGAGCTCATATTCAGAAAGTTGAGTTGAAACCCGATTATATTGGCACGTCTACCACAGTAGTGTAATATTTCATTAACACAGGAAAGAACAAAGTGGAAGCTCAGAGCTGAGAACTGAAAATTTAGAAAGAGAATGAAGGTGCCTCAAACAAGGTTATGTTTGCCAATTAAAGGTTCTGACAAGTAATGAGTTTTAATGAGATGGAGAAAAGGGGGATTTTTCAAGGTGTGATGGGCTCTCTCGCATATGAAAAAACAGTGAATTATTTTATGAGTTTTAATGAGATGATAAAATAATTTGCTGTTTTTTCAAATGTGAGAGGGTCCATCACACCTTGAGAAATCCCCCTTTTTTCCTCATTAGTGGTTAAGGCACCAAACTTAAAACCAGGAAAAAGTGAGTTGTAGTCCTGCAGTAGCCATGAAAGACGGTCAGGTGGCTTTGGGCCAGTTACTCCATCTCAGACCAACTTATCTCAGAAGGATGTTGTTGTGGGGAAAAGAAGAGGAGGAAGGAGCATTAGGTGTGTTTACCACTTTGAGTTATTTATAAAAAGTAATAAAGGTGGGATGCAATAAATTAGTTGCAACGGTGGACGTTATTTGTAACCCTCTCCCAAATACCAGAAAAGCCATTGATTCTGTGTAGCGCATGGAAGTTCAACAAAATATTTCGAAACCACTTGATTCAAGTGACTGCTTCCTTCAAGGGTCCCTGCTTTACTTTTTACAAATCTGTTTTGACAGAATGAAGCTTTGTCAATGAATGAACGAATGAACGAACATTATGTTTCTTCGTAACATCTCATCAACAGCCATAGTTTCACTATCCATTTCGTCCTTGTCTCAGTACGTCCCTTGCATGATGAAGTAGAGAATTTTAAGATGATGAAATTAGTTCAGAGCTTTGAAATGAAGAAAGAAGGGTCATATTTCATACCCCCACTACAGATGTATTTAATACCGTCTCAAATCATATTTTGTGGTCAGATTGAAACATCAGCTTCCCATTTTATATTTTTTTTCAGTCAACCAGGCTTCAATGTTTCCCCTTATGTTAAAATTGAAATCAGTGTTTTCTACTCAAATTTATTTTGTCACAGTCTGCATATATGCACGTGCATTGGAGAAGCCATAAGTATTATATAAAAAATATGCTAAGAATAATTAGCCTATTTTCCACATTTGACTAGAGCGCTATTCACAAAGCTGGTCCTTCTGGCAAATAGCCCAGGGAAGTCTGTCAATATTGCTAAAATATATATTAAAGTAGAGTGACAGATATTCTCCTTGGGTAGATCTACAAGAAGCTGCATTGTGTAATGATTACCACGTCTTCAATTCTTTCCTGCTATTTGTCTGAATATTCACTAGCAAAGATAAAAAAAAAACATTGACTAAATCTGCATTCAGTATTCAAGCCATAACAAGTTTTAATACGTGTATTAAAATGCACTCTCTCTGCTATATGGTGCATGATTCTGGGTGTGGATTCTTATCTTCCTCCAAAAATCGCTTTTAATGAAATGCCTAGTTGAATGGTGTGAAAATCAGAGAACTGATTCTGCGGCCAAAAGTTGTAAGAGCTTCTCAGGGGCTATAACAGATATTTCTAATTTTATATGATCAAATAAGTACCAATTATAAGGTAACAACAAACAGAAATTCCATTACATGAGATTTCATTACCATTCTACATTTTTCTCCATTCTGGCATTTGTAACCCTGCAGTTCTCCAACCTTGTGCCCTCCGGTTATGAAAACGTACACTGCTCAGAATCCCAGCCAGCATTTCACTTTCTTATGGTGGCTGGTGAATTTTGGGGCTCACAATGTCAAAATAGCCAAATGGGAACAGATATGAAGGATTACTGTAGTGGAGTCTCTTAAAACCCTTTGATTTTCCTCTAAATATCAAAGCAATTAGACAATACTTCAGAATTTGTAACACTACTTAGAAGTCTCCAATGGAAACTAAAACCCTGGAAGAAAGGCAGAAGGATCAAATAGTCTGATTAGCCCCAATTTCATTTTAAAGACACTTTTGATGAAATGTAGGATTTTGTCTGGGATACCTATGTGCGAGAACAGAACAAATAAAGCATGTCAGGAAAAAAAAATCAAAACTCTCTTTCGGGAAAGGCCACATGTGGATACACACACTTCTTCCCACAAAATATTAGCATACCTTTTGAACATCTTTGATTTCAAAAGCAGCAGAGGTTAAAAAGATACTTTTTTGGCGCTATACGTAAAGGCCTTTTGAGAATAAACACCTTTAAGCTATTTTCATAATAAGACTCCTGAGTTTCTTATCTATTTTAAATTCCTCAAGATAGTCTTTAGAACTTAGTTTAAAACTCACATCTGGTGTTTATTTGCATGATTTTCTCCAGCATACTTTTTTTTCTACAGAAAAACAGAGATTGGGAATGTAACAACTCTTAAAAACACCTGGGGTAATCAGAATTTCTCCTTTTTCCTTTAAAGAAACTTGTACATAATCAGTAGAATTGAGCGCTTTTTGGTTCAGGAGCAGCTTGTTGCCTTATTCAACATAAGGATGGCATCCATAATTATGCAATTGCTGGAATCATACCTAATTGTTCCCAGTAGATGTTACACCTTGTAATAAGGTATCGGCATTTTTTAATAGAGAGGACGGATTTCTTTAAGTATTCTTATGTTTTTGAATATATTGGAGTTTTATTCCAGATCATCCATGACTTGATTGAAAGACCCTTGGCCTGCTGCGTAAGAGTTGAAGACATTTATGAATATGTGATACACACCAAGAATACATTTTGTCATAAGTCAAAGGGCAGATATAGGAGTGATGCGCACAACAGGCCACAACATTGACTTATTTTTTTGCCTCGGCTTGAGGGGAAGTGGCTTAGTTAGTGAGGGTGTAGTCATTTCCATCACAATCAGACCAAGTTTACAACTGATAAACTTTGGTATTGAGCATCATGCCCCTCCCTCGTAAGATATGATAGATTATTTAATACTCTGCAAGAAATTTTGAAAGTCATTGCCAGTCATGTTGTTGAAACTGTTGTTTAACTCTGGAAAGGGAAAATGAGCCATTGACACAATTGTCCCTGAGTGCTCACTCTGGTACTGTGGAGCTCATATTTCTTTTTCCTCCTAACAGAAGAAACTCCGATTATCTTCATATATTCCATGCCATGAAATTGGTCAGGAGATAAGCAAAAATAGTGCGAAACATGCCAAGAGGCTAACAGGATATAGCCACCCATCTTACGCATAACCTGGGAGGATTGCAAACAGCAATAAAAACCATTAAATAAACCATACAACCACCCTAGAATTCCCAATGCCTCCCTCCCAAAAGAATATTCTCCCACACATCAACAATCAGCTTTACTGGGCACTAGCCTCATTCTACTCCAATCATTGCAGGAAGAGTGTTTGCGTCCTCAAAGACCTGATGTGATACATTTAAGGATTTTTTTTAAAGAAAACTTGTATTCACGTTGACTTGATTGCTGCTTTTAATAGAAAATGCATAAACTATCTAGTAAACCATTTGACCTAATCTCATGGTGTGACTTCCAGAAATAATGCCATACTTTCAGAGGTCTGTGGGTATGGACAAATCACTTGTAGCTGTCTGGTTTGCTGCATGCTTTCTTAACCTATGAAGATTTCAAATGGACATTAGTGAGTGAAGTGGTGTAAAATATATTTAAAAAAATCCGACTGCCCTCACATTCCAAGTATGCACATTCCACAAGAGGGATTTTTAAAAAGGGAAGTCAATTGTTTATAAGCCAGCCTAGTTACTCATAACTAGCCTGCCGAATAAAATGAAAAAAGATTCAATCTGGGAAGAGGACAGATCTGCCAAAGGGGAGGTGTGTAGATTGGCTGTCAGTGAAGTGCGCTGGCATGCACTGTAAACAAACTCTGAACATAGCTCAGCTTTTCTAAAACGGTGCCTTTATGTATACGGTCATTGCAATGCCTCAGATTATATTGGCATGCCAGTTAGGAATTCTAAAAACTGAGGTTACTTGGTTGGTCTTCAGGTTGGGAAAGGCTGAAATAACCTTTTTTTTCTGAGGCAAACAGAGTTCAAACCACATTTCCAAATTGTTGGTTTAGATTCTTCACAGTGAACACATTCATTATGGTGTGGTTCGACTGAGTGAGGCTTTAATCTGCAGTCAGATGATTACTGCTTTGGTATTGTTATCAAAGCACCAGGAATTGTGTATTTGATGTGCTTAACAGTAAGCTGTTTTACAAAGTTGACCAGGACTGAATTATATTTCCAGATGTATGTTAGGATGGAAAATACCAAACAGTAAAAAGTATTCATAAAAAAATAGTAGCATGTTGCATTTTTCTGGATTCTATGTCCATGTTGTGAGAGGTGGTAACAGGACAAAGTCAGGGATTGCTAGGATAGGGCAGAATATGACACAGCCTTATGCCATACAGGGCTATTATGGCAGCCATGAAGGCCATCCTAGGTCACCCTAAAACAGCCTGGCAAAAGGGGCTCTGATGAAGTTGCGACAGGTCCAGCAAGCTGGCAACGGATATCGGATTGCTACCGAAAGTAAAACGAGATACAAACAGACAGATCAAATGAGAAATGACTGTGGTAATATTTAAGGACTAAGAGACAGAATAGGAACTTTGAATACGGCCAGTCTGGGAAATTAAACGGAAGAAATTTTAGAAATAATGGAAAGAAGAAGAGATAAGGGGACTAGATGATATAAGACGCAAAGGACATGGAGTAAGAAAGTTCACAAAGGATACTTGTTTATTTATACAGGAGGGGACACAGCAAAGAATGGAGTGGGCATCTTGGTACATCCAGACAGAGCAAAATGCATACTTGACATCAACAACGATTTGGACAGAATAATAATGTTGAAAATCAAGAGAGAAGGGCGACTTGAAGCATTTGTACAATTATATGCCCCATGCAATGATAATTTCACAGAAGACAAAAAGATGAATTATTTGATGAACTACCTGAGGAGATAGGAAAGTGGAAGCTAACAGTACACTGTACATTATGGGAGATTCCAACAGCAGGGCTGGCACCAACAGAAGAGAGTACAAACAGTTTATTGGCCCACATGCTGCTAAGAGCAGTGAAAGGAACAAGAATGGGCAAAGGATACTGGAATTATGCAGCCAACATCATCTTATCATCACCAACACGTTTCCTGAACATTGAGACTCACAATGTTATACATGATATGACACCACCACGAAAAGTCAGATTGATTACATATTAACAAGAATAAAGAGAAGATTCAGAATACTTGATGCGAAAGCAATCCCCAGTGGCTACGTGACACCGATGATAAGACTGTGGAGCTAACAGAAAGAAATGACACATCTAATATAAACAGAAATAGACCAGATAAAAAACCAGAATTAAGATAGCAAAACTTAAACTAGGAGTAATAGCAGAACAGTTACAACAGAAGGCAGAGACAGTATTGAACCAACCGTCACCAGAGGTGGGAAACATGGAGGGCGAATGGAAGGAATACAGGAATACCCTCCTTAGCATCGCAGAAGACCTATGCAGAAAAAGGAAAAGTGGAATAAGAGGATCAAGCACACTGCATGGTGGTGTGAGGAGCTTAAAGAAGCAGTAAAGTTGAAAAAAAGTCATACAAATGAGCATATGATACTGGATTTATTTATGGATACTGGGTAGTTTTGTGGATAAAATCAAGGAAAGGAGAATATATAAACTACAGATTACAACACAGGGATACCAACAGGATAATCAAGAAAGCAAAACAAGAATCCTGGGAGTGCTTTGGAAAATCATCAGCAGATAATGAGAGAACAGCCTGCAGAATGTTTTCAAAGTCGTCAAAAGTATACAGAAAAGAGAGGAGAATTATAATCCCACAGAAATAATTAATGACAAGAATGGAAGACCACGAATGGAACCATCAGAAGTGATAGAAGGGTGGACAGGGAACTCCAAAGAACTCTTCACCCCCTAAGAGAGTATCACAGAGAAACAAACAACATAAGACTACAAAGCAACAATACTAGAACCTGAGATATCGATTGAAGAAGTAGCAAGAGTTGTTAAAATGTCACCTAAATACAAAGCACCAAGAATGGATGGGCTGTTATTGTTCAGTCACACATCGCTTCTGACTCTTCATGACCCCATGGACTGCAGCACACCAGGCCTCCCTGTCCTGCACTGCCCAAACCCATCACACTGACAACCTCTTATGCTTATGAACCAAGAATACAAGACTATAATATGAGAATCAGTAAAGCGAAGACAGAGGTAATGGCAATTGGTATGCTTTTTCTAGATTATTAAATTTCTATATTATTAAATATAACAATGGAGGGATCAATACTTAGGAACAACATTAACCAAAGATGCAAAAATGGACAAAGAGATTAACATATGATGCAGTAAGGCAACCGAATTATTGGGACACTTAGCCCCACTTGTACAACATAAGGCAGTATCACTTAATACAAAGAAGCATTTCATACCAAACATATTCATCCCCACCCTATGTTACCAGTGCCAAACATGGACACTCACAACAAAAATAAAGAAAGGTAGTCACCATGGAAATGACATATTTGAGGAAAGCTGATGGAGTGAGTGACCAGGAGGGATAAAATCAGGAATGAGGTCATAAGGGAAAGAACTGGAATAGAACTGATGTTAAACTACATACAAAGACAGCAGATAAAATGGTTTGCTCACCTGGAGAGAAGGTCTTTGGATTCTATACCATACAAGGCATATATAAAAAGAGGAGAAGGTCAAAGAACATGAGGCAGACCCAGAAGAAGATGAAGAGACATCATCAAAGACACAATACAACAGCATCAAATAACAGTGGTTGGAGCCTCCAGAAGTGCAAGAACCAGAACTTTGGATCTCACTCGACACCCAAGGTGGTAATAGAGGAAGTGAAGAAGAGGCAGAACCAGATACATTTGTTTCAACTATGTACACTATAGTTGTGTAAATTAAAAAAACACTTGAAATTGCTTTTTTAAATTATATGAGATGGCCAAACTCATTTTCTTTCTTTTTCTCAAATTTTATTTCCAGCTAATAGATAGAAACGTTTGCCTTATCTCAATGGGTTTTAATAAAGCCATTGGCTCTTTAATTGGCCTTTTAGGATTTAAGACCAATAACTTTTTGGTCCTATTTTGTGTGTGTGTGTGTGTTAGTGATACAGTACCTGCTGAGTCGTTAGCATGGAAACCAGAGGTTAATTTCCTTTCAAATAAATGAAGCAGATAATCAGCCACCACAGGACAGCTCCTATGCTGTAAATAAGTCTAGGGACAGTACTGTGCATCATTCAGCCCTATTTGTACCATCTGTCCACAAATTAAAGTAAGAATATTAATTTTTTTTTGCATTTCAAAAGCCATATTGACAAGCCTACATGGATGTTTTAAAATGGCAGTAAATAACATAAATACTTCACAAATATTTCATCGAGCTATGGGTTACTATTCTTACCAAATTTCATTCCAACAATCAATATGTCAAAACGGTTTTAACCGGATGTACGTTTAGAGTCTGTCAAAGCATACACATTCCAAACTGAAAAAACTAAAGACTGTATTTAAATGTTATAGTATGTAGGAAAGACTTTGGGGAAGTGGGTGAAGAGACGCTGCCAAGGGAACGGTCAGAGAAGAGACAGCACAGCCACAACTGGACATTGGATGGGGCAAGAGGCTCAGAAAAAAAATCCCCCCCTAGATTTTCGGGTTGTAAAGGAGAAGTGGGGGACAATTGTACTTTCAGACTTGCAGGATTTTGTCAACGTAACTTTACAATAAAGTGGAATTAGTTCATCTGGTCATGTTTTCTTTTTGGTCCACCTGGTAATTTATCTGGCATATCAATTTAATAAATAAATAAAATTTGAGGTATCATTTTAGTGTGACATAAAGGGATACAGTATAACAATATATGATGGTGTGGATTAAGCAGTATTTATATTTGATAGCTACTCTCTGTCCAGCTAGGTGATAGCGGATAATTGATCTTAGCCAATCCCGGAAAATCAACGAGGAAACTTCTAGATTATTATTTGGAGGGGAAACTACCAAGGAATACCAAGCCTATAGGTTATAACAGAAGTTGAAAACAAAAACATTTCAGAAGAAAACTATGGCAATTGCATCTCTAATGCCTTCAAGAAGACTACACATCTATGAAGGACATATCCATGAAGACATTAGAATTCAAGCTAGAAAATAAAGACATCTGTACTAATGAAGGCATGTGTGTCACGAATAAATTTTAAAAAAGAGTAAGAGAAAGAGAGAGTGTGCTTTGTGACACCTCAGAACTAACACTTTCAAATAATATAACCATGAGAGAAAGTTACTCCTAAGTAAAACCGTTAATAATGTTCCTGAAACAAAACCCTGTCATGGATTTGTTCCCAAAATTTGTAGAGCAGTATGTTGTCTTCCACTTGCTGCTATAAATATAACAGGACAAAACTTGACTGATAAAATCAGGTTCAGATAGTTCTAACAAGTAATTTTGAATTTTGGCTTGTCTAGATGGAATAATTGAATATCACTCATAATTTAAAAAAGAATACTTTCATACGGAATTCTCTTTAGTACATTCTATCTATGCCAAATTACAGTAAATTAGCAAACAGGAAGCATATGAGTTGAACTGAAGGCAGGAAGAGCCGACTTACCTTTTCCGATAGTTTTTTTCCCCACAGTTTACAGGTATATTTTAGAGTGAAATATGGCAAAAAGGCCATATTTTGATGGATGAGGAGTTATTGAAGAAAATATAAGTGTGGGTGTAAAGTTGAATGTTGTTCAACTTCTAAGTGTGAAAATTTTAGGGAAGTCGCTTAAAGCGCATGGACGTCTTTAAGAACTGAACTTAGCCAACAGTTTGATGCTGAAATGAGGGGCAAGAAACAGGCTCCCACCTCTGAAATACCTGGTGCTCAAAGATGATTTTATTTATTGGCATTGTAAAATTGCCTAATTATCAAATTACTCAAGATCAGAAAAGAGTAATAACAGATTTCACACCACTTGTGGTTTTTCTCACTTTTTTCAAAGTGCTATAAGACTTCATTTGTGAGGAATTATATGTAAGTTATTCTGAATTTCTTAGAAGATGAATCAGTATTCATATAAATGGGACAGTTTCTTCCTTCCCTCCTATATAATCCTTCAGATTTAATTACTTGGATAGTGTTAATAAAGCCTCTGATGAACTGTTACGAGTTTCTGAATCACGATGCCTTTCAAATTACTCTGGCCCTGCCTTTCATTCTATTTACATTGCTTTTGAATAGGCTTAGAGCTCTACATAAATCAGCTAACTTTTTTCCGAAAACAGTATTTTCCGTGGATTACAATAGAGGCTAACTTCTCTCTATGTTAAGTACAAATTAAATTTTCAAAGGTACATTTCTCCTCCCCACATTTTTTTTAAATTCATGTTGACTTGGATAATCAAGATGAAACAGAAGTGGTTTAAGAATAAATTAACATTTAATTCTCATGCTATCTGTGATCTCATTACCATGGACAAATATCAGCCAGGTTTGTTTTGGAAGACTCTGTATTATGATACCGTTAAGAGGCAGCAGCTTCATGTCCCTTGGAGCATTTGTATGTGGCCATCTTCATTCAACGTAAGCACTTGAGGAGACATAAAGAAAGCTAGTTTCTAATTCTTTATTAGAAAGAAATTCGTAAATTTTTGAAAATGCTTGATCAAAACATATTTTTCTTTCTTCTTGAACAAAAAGTCCTTAACAGTGGCAGGTAGATAGCAGTTGTTATTGTTTTAGGCCTGTTCCTCAAATTGGGCATTACCTCTTATTGAAAGCAAGAGATACTCCATATGATGTCCAAGAGTATAAGACCACATTTGGAAAGCTCATTGCACTTCTTTTGGTTCACACAGAAACAAGTAACTACAATATCAGAAACTAGACCACTAGGGAGTCATGGAAAGCTCAGCTATCAAAGGCAGCAGATAACTAAACTCAGATGAAGCTGGTCATTGCTTATTGGTTACATTTTCACTTTAACTGTCTTTTGATTTAATTTTATTTCACTATGAAATCATTAAAGGCAAAGGTTTCCTCTACTAGACGTAGCCAACTCTAGAGTTGGTACTCATCCCTGTTTCCTAGCTGAAGAGCCAGCATGTTTGAAGACACTTCTGTGGTCATGTAGCTGGCATGACTATACACCAAAGTGCATAGGTGCTGTTACCTTTCTTACCAAAGGTGGTACCTATTCATCTACTTGCATTTTTACATGCTTTCGAAGTGCTAGGTTGGCAGGAGACAATGGGAACTCACCCCTTTATGTGACGGCTCTTAGGTCTTGATCTTGAGCTGCCAACCTTCCAGCTGACAAGTCCCGTGTCTTAACTGCTTGTGCCACTATGTATCCACTATGAAATCATTACACTCCTTAATCAATAGAGATTGCAGTGGTCACCTTGCAATAAGCAATCATCCTTGCACTAATAACCCGATGGCACACTGTATTTATTCTAGTGTATCTAGTATATGTTAATGAGGCTAAAGCAGGCTGCTTCTTCTCTGCCAGCTTTGATTTAGCTTCCTGGGTCTTTTTCCCCTTATCAAATCAATGGCTCTTATTTAAAGTTAAATGCATCTGTTATTGTTTAAGCCTTTTTTTTAACAAAAAGCACTCATCAAATGTTAAAGTGTGTGTATTGCTGTGTTTATAAGTGTGTAACACACTCACACACACACATATATATATTGTTTTACAATGTGCATTCTAGGTGTTTTAGGAAAAAAAATTGATCATTTATAGTCACTACAGATGGACTCATTTAAGGCCTTTCAGGTGGGCAAGGACTATACATGGTTTGCATGGTTCAGGAAAAAAATAATCTCCTTTTCTATTTCTACAACTGCCTGCCAAATCCCAACTTTATAAATTTATATTTGTGAAGATGGGTGCCTGTCACAGTTGCCACAGCTGTGCTGCAAACTTCCTGTTTCTCTATTTTACAGCCCAGATCTGATAGCCCTATTTGTTTAATGAGCCTTTATGATCCAGTTTGTAGAACTGAAGTGAAAAGATTGCAGCTAACTCCAGATTCAGGAGCTGCCAATGGATGACAACTATTAACTTCAGAGGAGCACAATGTATTGTTCAATGGAAATTGTTCAACATTCAGCAATAACAAAGCAAGCTATAATTTTTTTAAAAAAATTGTGATTAGGAGATGATTTTGTTCCATAAATATTCAACCATTAGCTGTTGTGCCTTGGGTCTTCAGGATAAGGATATAAATCTTGGCCTTAAAGTAAAATCCAACTGGCTTGCAGGGCCAGTTCTGTCTGATATGGTAGAAGCAGACACACATAAAAAAATACAGCAGGTTCTTAGTTCTTGACATTTCTTCCCAAGTGAGCTGGGAAATAAGACCAGGGGAAAGCAGGCTGTGAGTTGGGTGATATCAAATCTGGTGGGCTTAGTTACAAACTGGTAAACCTTCTTTTGCTGATCATCATGAAGCTTCCCTACATATTTCTTTCTATGATTTACATTCATGTGTGCAATTTGGTGAAGTACCCTTCATGACAAATTTGGGGTAAGCCTTGGGAATTGGGTCATGAGCTAGATCCACAGTGCCAAAAACCTTTGAAACTTGGGAAGGTGGCTCTGGCAAGGGATCGAGACCAGGGCAACTTCATGGCTGGACAAAGATTGGGCTGAAGAGTATCCCCCCTCCACTTCCTAATGTCAGGTAAATATATCATCCTTTTATGTAGAAGTGAACTTATTCCCTGCCATTCCTCGTTCAACCCAATGGCTGGTTTAGATGAGGTTTGCAGCTAGCAGGTGTTTTGCAATATGTGGAATCTCAGTCCATTTTTGAAGATAACCAAAAACATTGTAGCTAATACATCCCTAATCTTCTGAATTACTCTGTCTTGTGTCTGTACATGAAAACTTGTTCATAACAGAAACAGAAGACATAATAATCAAAATGTCTATTGGTTGAAAAAGGATTAATAATCCATTAGCTCTATAAAAAGGGGATGTGGTGGCCAAGTGGTTAAGATGCTGGGCTGGAAGATTGAGAGCTTGGCAGTTTGAGACCCAAGTGCTGCATAACAGGTGAGTTCCCATTACTTGCCCCAGCTCCTGCCAGCCTAGCAGTTCAAAAGCAGGTAAAAATGCAAATAGATAATAGGCACCCCTTTGTGGGAAGGTAATAGCAAGCCACGATCCTCGGCATGTAGTCAATGGACAACCTTTGGACAACCCTGGCGCTATGAAACGGAGATAAGCACCACCCCCTAGAGTTGGATACAACTGAAAGGGGAAATCTTTAACTCTATAAAAAAGAAAACAGCATTAGATCGAGTTATATATTCTGCTTTATTCCTCCTTATATTTTTGTACATAGTAGGCCAAATATGTTTATAGCTTTATTGCAAATTCTTTTAATTTTAACAAAATCTTACTGCCGTGTTCCATATGCTGTATGCAGATTTTTAATGTTGGATGAAGTGCTGCGTTTAATTGGGAAGGAACCCAATCTGCAAAATTGCCTATAAATGGGCAATACAAGATAGAAGAAGGATTAAATCGTTGGCAGCTCAGTCAAGGGGTTAATAGAATTCTACAAGGGAAGTTATTTTCTTTCTGGAAAAATAGATGCCTATGGCAGATTGTTAACCCTGCTATAACGCACCATCTTTCTTTCTGTTGCTAAAGGAAATATAATTCCAAAATATCTTTTTCAAAAAAATCCATATACTGTACTCTATTTTGTTCAAAAAGAGGAAGAAAAACAAGTGTGCTTTCCAAATGTATTCAAGTACAAAGTGTGTGTGTGTGTGTATCTACATATTTCAAATCATCCAAGTAAACTTTTTAAACAAAAATTGGCACAACTTTTTAGTGTTGTGTATTGCCAAAGGGCATCGAATCAGAGTGATACAAACTAGTTTGATGTAGATTTAGACAAAATCTATGAAAAAATTATTGTCTCATAAGCCAGTCACAGGCTTATACAATAATCACTAATAATAATTTATTCAGTGCATATTCCACCTGATTCCCAGCAGCTCTGGGTGATTTGTTGTTCAGTCGCGCAGTCGTGTCCGACTCTTCGTGACCCCATGGACTGCATTACGCCAGGCCTCCCTGTC
>JANHZU010004129.1:16755-28872 GCA_032468055.1 Acrochordus granulatus | reverse complement strand
TAGGGGATACTATCACATCCCCTCATTCCCTCCCCCACATAATAGCAGCCACTTACCTGCCTGCTGGGGAGGGGGGGAGGGAGGAGGGAAAGAGGGAAGTTCATTCTGTTTCTCTTTTAGGTAAGGAAGTACTGTATCTCTGAAACAATGACCGAACAAGGTACAGGTTGTCTAGTACTATCTACAGCTCATTTCCAGATTCCAATGATGAAACATGACTTTGTCTCACTCTTAGGCTAAGTGGGTCTTCACTGATATATTGATTATAGATGATTAACAGAAAACCTTTCTTTTCTATATATTGTCCAGAAGTTTCTCTCACTTGCTTTTTCATGGATTCTGTCTTCTGTGGAGACAGAAAAGACAGAAGTCTCCCTTTTCCTTGAGGGAGAGTAGCCTGCTGAGCTGCCAATAGATCTGTTGACAGCTTCAGCTAACTTTAATTCAGATCAGGAAAGAAGGGAAGAGGAGGAGGAGAAACTAAAGTGAGCTATTTAAAGTTGGGAAGAAGCTTTGGATGGGATTATGGTTGGGAAATGTATGCTGTATTTCTGTAGATTCAAAGTAGGAAGTGCAATTTTCCACTGATGGGGAAAAAAATCACCCTTTATTGTAAGGTTGATTGGGTTCTAATTCATAGGAGAAAGAGAAAGAAGAACAAAAGATAGGAAAGGACTTTTAGAGGAGTATTTGGGGAGTTGACAAGTCTGATGCTCTGATTTGCTTGTGGGTTTCTATAGCCACTGAGGGTAGGTCAAATTATTTTTACTTCATGAGAAGAAAGAGCATCAACTTTTTCAAAGGAGAGAGCAGCATTCGGGAATGCTTGTTTCCCATACTAATGAGTGGTGCACAAGTATCCTTAATCTAGAAGTGGAAAGTCTGTGATTTTCCACCCAGCTACGTGGTTCCAACTTACTTACGGGGTCTGCTACGGTACAGTTGCAGAGTTCCGATTGTCTTTTGTTGGTTTTGTCTTGGGGAGGTATGCTTCTTTTCTTTTGGCCTGACAAGATTAAGGGCTTTGTTTTAGGACAGGAATAGTCTCTTGGGGTCCGATGGGATTATGTAAAGGAGGGAGAGCAGCTACAGCTTGCTCCTGATCTTGTTTCTGAGGCCCTGGGATTAATCCTCAGTTTCTGCTTTGCCACAACACTACATCCTGCCAGACTCCCCTGAAAAACATTGCACTGCAATTCTACACACATCTTCGCACTTAGCTTAAGTAAATGTGCACAGGATTGCAAGCTACCACCGTCTGAGCAGTTCATAAGTTAAATATTGTAGAACATACTGTTTGTGATAACATCCTGGGTCAAGTGAATTATTGAGAAAAGAGCAGTTTTACTAAGTAAGAAAAATTTAATTAGGTGGATAAATCTTTTAAAAAAAGAGCCAAATGTTTCTAAGAAAATTCTGTGTCCCATTTTACTGTCATGTCCTCTTTGGTTCATTAGTTCAACAGCATCTGAGTCTCTGTCTCATGAATCTGATGAGTGAACTATAATTCTTATTTATTAGTCCTTTATGTGCATAATAAGGAGCAGTGGCACACGTGATAAGGAACTTGGCTTGCTGGCTGGAAGGTCAGCAAGCCTGAGTTCAAGACCCGGCATTGCCATGCAGCAGGGTGAGCTCCTGTTGTTCCGCGTCTGCTCCTGCCAACCTAGCGGTTCGAAAGCGTGCAAAATATGAGTAGATAAATAGGTACTGCCTACACCCACGAGAAAGGTAACAGTCGCTGTGCACTTTTGGCATCTAGTCATGCTAGCCACATGACCACAGAAGCATCCTCAGATGAATGCTGGCTTCTAGGTTTGGAAATGGAGATGAGCACCGCACCCTAGAGTCGGTCATGTTATGTGCATGATAGAATGGAAAGGCATGTAGTTATTAATCGAGTTGCATGTATTGGACAGATCACCCAATAACTGAAATGGACTATGTAGCAGCTTCTAAAGCCATCTTTGGATGCTTGTTTCCAGATATTCAAACATCTTTCTATACCTGAAGTTTTCTGAAAACATGGCCAGTGTAAAAAAAAAAGATAATATCAATAATTGTGAATGCACACTCTTTCGCTGTATTCATCAGAAGTCAAACGAAAAGTTTGTTTCTTCAATCTCTGTGAGAAAAGATAAGGCTGATGCATTGGAAATATGAAAAGAGAGGTATTGCTCTGAGCCAGTGATGCACATGGTTTTAGTCTTAATAACTTTCAAGTACACAGACTTCTTGCAGCAGGATGAAAATCAGGTTTCATTTATTTTTTATGGATCTTCTCCTCTCCAGCACTCTACTGCTTTCAAAACTTTTGCAAAGGTAACTGAGATATTTTATCGCTCCAATAAACTCATTAAATGATTTCAAGTGCCACAACATTTTCATGCTTTATTGGTTTAATACGTGGAATCAGGAAAAAAGGGAGAAAAGGAGGAAGGAAGGAAGGAAGGAAGGAAGGAAGGAAGTTTTTAACTTTAATAATTCCAGGAAATACTCCAGAAAACTACCCCTCAATATCCAGTACCTACCAGTAGCCCACTGTGCAAGATCTCAATGATAAGAGAATTAAGCTTTCTAAGATTACTTTGAGAAACACTGAGAACTGGAAGCTCAAGGCATCTTCTTTTCTCCTGCTCTTTTTAACTATTGTTTCAAAATGTATTTCAAGAGATTGCAGAGATAAAGAAAGAACAGCACAACAGCCTACAGACTGGAGAGACATTGTGCTAGCGCAGTATAGAAAAAGTCCTATTCCGATTTAAAATTATAGAATTTCAAAAACTGATAAAAATCACGCGTTTCTCTCTCCGCTTGCTGTTCTGTGGTAACATATTTGTTGGGATGGTGGATTGGCAAGGTTCCACTTTCCTTTTTTAGGAATAAAATATTATGTTATCATTACTTTGTATACATTATCTAATAAAGAAAATAGTCTGAGTTGTACAGAATAACACAAGCATGATATTTCAGACCTACTTAGCAATGAAGGGTGAAGGCAGATAACGGCAGAAAACAAAGAGATGAATAGAGCTGTTGAATTATTTTCTTTTCTTAGGTAGAATGAAAGCCAAATGATAGGAAATAAAACAGGATCTTAAAGAGCTGAAGGACTGTGTAGTGATGAATTTCAGGATTAGCAGGATCTCTGGTGCACAGAAAACAAATAAATTGAAAATTGAGGATGGTTAAGTATAAATAGTTATGTGTAGCGTAAAGGGAAATTACACAGCTAAAAAAGGAAAGAAGAAATTTGATTTCCTTTCCCTGTCCTCCCTCCGTTCCTTTGCCCAAGGGTCTTGCCAAGGTAAATTTTTTTAAAAAAGGGTTCAAACACTGAGTCACACAACCCAGTTCTGATAGACAGGTTTCCAGAGGTATACAATTTACTCATGCTAATATCAGATAGCCTGTCACAGCAGTCACCGTCCCCTTCCAACTGTGTCTAAATACAAAAGTGTCTAACTTTCCAAAGCGACAAAATCCACCAATTCTCTTCATTGCCCTAGGATCACTTTTATAGGCATTTCAAAACTTCAGATTATCTCTGAGTTTCAATTTGATGATTAAATTTGATGATCTGATCTGATCTTGTTTGGATTAAATCACCCCTTTGAAATTTTGCTGCTGGAGATCATGAAGATCAGTCTTCATGAATTGTATTGTTATTCTATACTGGAAGGTGCTTCGTTCGTGGCGACATTTTGTTTAAAGCGGCCCTTTGATTCTTTAGCACAGTCTTGGAAAATAATGCCTTTCAGACTGGTTCCATTGCAAAAATTAATGTCTTTGTTCATTACTTTATTGGTCTGAATTGGTCTGAATCAGCTGAAATGCAATGTAATCCATTTTTTAAAAATCAATTCGAAAGTACTGTACATTGTTTTTATTTAGATGCACAGATATTAAAGGAATTATAAAGAAACATGCGCTCCATTTTATTTGCTAAAATTCTAGTTATTCTGAGCGTAATGGCATTGGGAAGTGCACAGCAAGTGTAAGCATTGCAAATGTAGCTGTGAGGAGATAATGCAATTTCATTATCAACCGGTTAATCATCGTAGTTCAATTAAGTCCCTGACACTTTGCAAATGTACAAAATGGAACTATCACTTTATCTTACATGTAATAAATATCTGTGATGGGTTAAAACAGTCGGAAGACGCTGTTAGGATCCAAAAGTTCAGTATTAATTTCTGTTGACTCCTTCCAGAAGCCATTCTCAAATAACAAACATCTTTTATTTTTGCAGATGAAATTACGGTCTCATATGATACATTAGATGTACAACAAACAAACAGTATAATTTCAGCATAACATACAGATTTGTGGGTTCTGGTCTATGCATAGAGTCTCCCCTTTTTATCATTAAAATAGCAATCATGAAGCTGCAGTTCCCCAACTGGTTCTGAAAGGAGCTTTCCAGAAAGAAAAACGGGAAGATGAGAAGAGATGTGTCTACGAGATTAATAGAAAACATATTTTCAAAAAGCATTCTTGTTCACATGTATTCCAGCTAGCTAATAAAATGGAAGTTTGGGTACATGAGGTGTCGGCAGAGTCATGGTGGCCACAGGTGCATCAGGTAGAAGCATTTCTGTCAAGCCCAAATATAATTGCTTTTCTTTATGTTGCTGACAATGCATACTCCATTGTCAAAAATATATTTAAAGGAGAAATAATTATATGGCCAAATGGGAGACAGATAAGATAGCTGGAAATTAAAGCAACCAATTGTTCCAAAGCAGACAAAATGTAGCCTTTTAAAATCTACAAATCTACCCTTGAAGTGTTCACCACATGGCCCTTTTCAAAGAAAATGTATTGAGCAAGAGAATTAGATGTTTAAATAGATAAGAAACTATTATTTTCCTAACATGCATTGTACACTTTTAGCCTCACAATGTTTTCTTTGGGATGTGACCTTGATACTGTCCAATGATGGAATGATTTCCAATCATTGGAAATGGCCAAAGTCTTGCACCAAGAGTACTTTCTTTCAATAAGGCTTTATTCATAGAGCAGCACATATGAGACTGTGGAGTTGCTCACCCAATCTCATACAGAAATAGCTTCTTATAGAGTGCACGCTGTGTAGAGTTTCATATTATTTTTCAGGTTCAGATAGGTTATTATCAACCTGTTTCAAAACCTTGCACATTTCTTCATTTCTGCTTTCTGATGAATTCATCCCTCACTGCCACTAGATAATTCTGCTGGCATTAAGGACACCGATAAACTGTTGAAACCGTGTGGCTGATAAGAGTGCTATCCAGAAAGAAATCACAATGGTAACATACCCCATTGGGTGGAATCAGAGCCTAAATTCTTTCTCTGGTATTCTCTTCTTTTGTGGCACCTTCTTCTCTCTTTCTGTCCAAGCAGCAGAGAAAGTCAGGAACAAGAAGTCTAGTCTTACTAGAATTATAAATTAATCTCTTGCAGAGGATTCTGAGTTAATTTCATTTAGTTGTAGGACTACATTGTGGCCACCTCCACAGTAAACTCATTTATACCCAAATTATGAATTCAGGTTAAAAAAAGGTGTTCCTAAAATCCATTCGTTTACAGACCGAAAGATCATAGCTGTGCAGTGATTGGCTATGTAATGGTTTATAAATCAAAAGCAGTATTTTGGATTTTCAATAAAAAAAGAGAGAATCAGAGTGGAACTAACTAAGGAGGAAGCCTCCTGCTCTTCTGCATATCTGAGTTTCTAATTCTATACTTCCTGAGGAAAATGAAGAATTGTTGATGAACCTGTATCTTGGAAAGCCCTACTGGATATTTTGTGGACTCACGAATGAGGCAACAGAGAAAGGAACGGAGTATAGTGAAAGAGAATCCTCTGCAGCATCTGTCATTGGGAGGTACTCTTGTGTAAGATGGTCCTAAGTGTCAATTAAACCATGTCATTGATGCACGGATAGCTGAAAGTAACACTTCCTGTAAACTGTTCCTTTCCTCCTCTAGGCAGTACCTTACCATTCCTATTTTAATGCTAATGCACTTTACACGTGGGCTACTTTCCATTCTCTTTGTGAAAAAGAAAACAAAACATATATGTCAGTCTCAAGTTGGAAAGTCTAATATACCCTAGGAACAAGGAGGATGGAGTCTGACCATCACAGGAGGAATCTGGGCCACTGCAAAATGGATCCCAGAATCCAGGGGATGGCAAAACGTGATAAAGAGACTCAGAGTATATGCCTTAATTATGTTAGGTATAAGTAGAGCTGGATAATTACTTTGGCAGGTTTTCAAGATTCTGTTTTCAAGGTTTGGCAGGTTTTCAAGATTCAGTACCTTATTAGCAATAAAATTTTTTTTTAAGAAATGCAAGGGGATCTTCTTTCCTGAATTTGCCTGCCTCGTAGAGCTTGGTAGCGTGGAACAAACAAGAGACTGTGGATCGTATAATGGTGGTGGTGGTGGTGAGAACCAAGAAGAGAATGCGGAGCAAATAGGTAGCGGCAACATAAAGCCTTGAGACAACATCACAGAGAAAGCCCACAGTGAGAAAACTGTAGAGAATTGTGAATAACGGACAAGGGGATATCCGGGGGGTCTCAACCGAAGCTTGCAAGTTTTCCTCATGAGTCCTTAAACATTCATTTTCCATATCTGTTTGCTGCAGGATTCTGCCAAAGTGTAAGAGTATGGAGGAATATGTGGCTCATTTGGAGTCACAAATCATGTGACCTATTCCGATTTCTTTTGAGATGTGAGCAAAATTCAATCCCTTTTAATTTCAAATTCAGACATGGATCATGTTGACTTTTATTTCTACATATAATGAAAGGTCTTACAAATGTTCTTCTGGAAAGGAGCCACTGAACTCTCAAGAAGATTATATAGTCTGAGAAGGGTAAGTGTTGTTCTGTAAAACTGATCAGGAAATGCTACAAAGATGTGGAAAGTCACCTTGAATCTAGAGCACTTAAATGATTCAGAAGAGATAATGAATACAAGCCCACTACATAACCAGAATGAAGTTTTGGAGAATAAATGCTGCTTATGCTTCTTGAAGAAATAATGCATGTTTATTAATATGGATTTGTTCTGGGTTAGACACCTGATGTCTCTCAGACAGAACAGCTCATACATGTCTTAATATACATACATGAGAAATATAGAAAATAGATTGTGCAGAAATGCATCCTGAACATAGTAGACCGCATTAAAAAAGAAAGGAGACACATCAGAGGTTAAGAGAATTCCAGCAGAGAAAAAAGTGCAGAACTGAGGTAACCAAGGATATGCGAGTGCTTTAAATATGACTGAAGAGTATGAAAGCCAGGATAGATACTGGAAATCCTCAGGCATTTTCATCCTGCACAGTACATTCTCTCAAACTACCTGTTACTCATACTATTGGGATGGATCCTGGGGCCACGAGATCATTAAGGAATGCACAGAAAGTATAGAAGTTGCACAGTGGCTTTTCATATAGTCCTGCCAGATGATATGAGTTTGATATGCCAGATAAGGTCTTATATAAAATTTTCTAGATTATCATTTCAACAACTAGATGGAGCTCTAGAACTTAAGCTATTTACAGTTGGAAAGTCCATTTCCATCGTCCTTTGAAAAGACAAAGGTTGTGGTTAAGTAACCAAGGACATACAAAGAAAAAAAAATATAAATACTGCATTTGTGGGAACAATTGAGCATCTGAGCTGACTTGTAAAGAATTGTCGTGTATAATTGAGGCCCCCCACATCAAATCTGCCCCTGTCCACATTTGTTGTTTAGGACTTGGTGAGGTGGAGGCAAGAAATGAGTGGAATCAGAGCCTAAGTTCTTTCTCTGATGTTCTCTTCTTCTGTGGCACCTTCTTCTCTCTTTCTGTCCAAGCAGCAGAGAAAGTCAGGAACAAGAAGTCTAGTCTTACTAGAATTATAAATTAATCTCTTGCAGAGGATTCTGAGTTAATTTCATTTAGTTGTAGGACTACATTGTGGCCACCTCCACAGTAAACTCATTTATACCCAAATTATGAATTCAGGTTAAAAAAAAGAGTTCCTAAAATCCATTCGTTTACAGACCGAAAGATCACAGCTGTGCAGTGATTGTCTATGTAATGGTTTATAAATCAAAAGCAGTATTTTGGATTTTAAATTTAAAAGAGAATCAGAGTGGAAGGATTCAGTGTGATAATTTTATAATATGTATGTGTTTTATAATATATATGGAAGATACACAATGGATTTCTTGAAGGAGAACATACTCCTGTGACTGATGGTCATCAAACAATATTTAATATGAGTTTGATCTGTGAACATTGTTTGAGCATTGTATCCCCATGATGAATGATAGACTCCTTCTTTCATGTTGATCAGAATAAGTATTTGAGATCGAAAGAAGGGAAAGCAGTCTGCAGCACAGCAGAATTTCCTGCTTTCTTCAGCAGCAGAGAAAGATAGCAAAATGCATAAGGCTATTGATCTTCCCCCCAACATATTTCCACTTAAAAGTCAGCACTCTGATTGATAATTAATCAACAACTTGTTAATTTCTGCCTCTTCCAGACATCAGAGACCAAAAACCCACATGGATGGAAGCTTCAACCAATACTCAAATGTTGAGGAGGAATTAATCAATGACATGTAAGCCTCTTCAGAGTCAACATGTCAACAAGTATTAATTTAATGAAACAGGAATTATATTTTATGTTTGGGGTGCATCTTACAGATAGCATGGGATGGCAGGAGAATATACTCTGTTTCAATTGTGTCAGACTTTTGGATATTTTTCTCCTTATCACAGAATCATTTGCCTCTTGCCAACTATCACTGATTTATATGTTAAAAATAACAACACAAAATTATGCCTGCTATTTCTTGTCAAAAAGTCAAGGTGATGTTGTAACCTCTGAGAAACTTATTATATTCCATGTTTCTGGCAGGCTCTTCCAATATACACCATCAATACAAGTCAGTTTTGTAACTAGTCACCCTGAAATATCCTAAAAGAAGACATAATATTCCTGTAATCTTTATTTAGTACTGGTTAGAGCTGTTATTTGTCCTAGTTTTTTGTTCCTGAATCAAGCTGTCAACAATAAATAAATTACTCTTTCTCTTGTAAATTGCCACATTCTATGAGGGATTTTGGAACTAGAAAGCAAAGTGATAAATTAGTAGCCTCAAGACATTTATTCATAAATTTTCCATCCGTTTTATTCAACGCACTCTCTGTTGAATCTATTAAAGGTATGTTTACTTCAGAAAAGCTCTTGTGCGGAAACAAGAAATAATGAAAAATAGTCCAATTGTCCAGTTTATATGAGATTCAGAAACACTTTTATAAATTTAACAGGAGAAAAACAACAAAAAACAGATGTAAGTAGCCCAGCTAGTATCTAGATTAAGTCAAAGAGCCAAGACCTAAATAAGTATAGGACTTTAATTTTTTGGAATATTTCAGTTCCTCAGAATTCTTCAGATGATCTAGATTGGATTGTTTAGTTTCCATCCTTCCTTAGAGGAGAAGGATACCTCTCCAATATATTTGGTTAAATGTGACTTTCTTTCTTGTAAGGGTAGTTCTAAAAGACTCAACCATGGATGGTTCTAAGATCCAGAGACAGTTCTCAAAGCAAGAGGTGGTTCCCAATTCTAAGCAGTATCATTCAGATGGACATATTCTAGGAAGTGTAAGAAAAATTCCAAGCTGGCACTGGTCAAGCCTTTTCAGGAGTGATAAAAGTGAGCAGAAAGTGTGTTATTGGTTGGGTCTAATTTTGTCTAGTGGTTAAAGCTACAGGCTAAAAACCAGGAAGTTGTGAGTACTAATCCCATTTTAACCACGAAAGTCACCTGGGTGACTTTGGGCCAGTAATTCTTTCTCAGCCTAACTCACCACATAGGGTTGTTGTTGTGGGGAAAATAGGAAGAGGGAGGTGTGTTAAAATATGTTTGCTGCCTTGAGTTGTTTATAAAAATAATAAAGGCAGGATACAAATAAATAAACAAATACAATAGAATTAAGTACCATCTGAGCTTCTTGTATCAGTTTCTATAGAATTTAGACCTGCTTTGGCTACCTAGATTTTGATTTAGATAGGTACATAATGGTCTCTATATGTAAGTAAATCTGTTAGTTCAGCTTTCAATATAGCCTTGAAAGGTTAAAATGTTGGCCAGTAATCATAAATATTCAACGCTTTCTTGGAAATAAATACCACTGAATGGGATGTAAGCTGGGACCCTAAGCAAACTTCCTAGATGTCTCCCCATTTCAATATTACCCATTAGTTAGAAATCTAGTGGCTCCATTGGAGGGTGCATGGCATATGTCATTTTCAGGTAGGAATGGCAGCAACAGTGGGTGAAGAGCACCAACAGGTTGTATGAATATAAATGCTACTAGATCTGGGCTTAAAAATCTAGTGGTAGTGAAGGAGGATTTTTTTTTAAATTTCCTGGCTGACATTTACTGGTTACCTACTCACAGCAATTAAATGTGGCTGCCACTTTATCTTGAACCATCCAACTGCCTTAGCCAAATGTTAGGTTTATCTCTGGGAGATCTATTGTAAGCTAAATAGAAATCTGTACAATTCAGCATTGAACTATACTGTCTTAAATCCTCTTAAAATAAATGGAACCCGAAGTAGACATTATTTAGATTTTTTTGTCTCTTTACTCTGCTCTTTGATTTGCTCATTTTGGATTGGCATGACTAGAACCATCTATGACTCAGGGTCATTATGTTACTTAATGTGAAAATAAAATGCTATTTTCAAATTTTGCTGATATTTCTCCCGGCAATCTTAATTCTGGCTTGTAATTCACCCAGCCTGGCATTCAACATGATATACTCTGGATATAAGTTAAATAAGCAGGGTGACAATATACAATCTTGTCATATTCCTTTCTCAATTTTGAAACAATCCATTGCTCCATATCTGATATTAACTGTTGCTTCCTGATCCATAAACCGATTTCTCAGGAGACAGGTAAGGTGGCTTGGTACTCTCATCTCTTTAAGAATTTGCCATGGTTTTTTGTGATCCACACAACTGAAGACTTTAGCATAGTTAATGAAGCAGAAATAGAATTTTCTAGAATTCCCTTGCTTTTTGCATCATCCAGCAAATGTTGGCAATTTGATCTCTAATTCCTCTGTGTCTTAGAAACCCAGCTTGTGATTCTTTTAGTTCTCAGTTCACATACTGCTGAAGGCTAACTTGTAGCATTTGGAGCATAATCTCGCTGGTATGTGAAATGAGTGCAATTGTAAGATAGTCTGAATATTCTTTGGCACTGCCCATCTTTTTTTGGGATTGGAATGTAAATGGACCTTTTCCAATCCTGTGGCCACTGTTGAGCTTTCCAAATTTGCTGACATATTGAGTGCAGCATCATCTTTTAGGATGTTAAATAGTTCAGCTGGAATACTGACACCTTTGGTAGCTTTGTTGTTAGTAATGTTTCCTAAGGCCCACTTGACTTCACACTCCAGGATATATGGCTCTAGGTCAGTGACCACACTATCACAGTTATTAGGGACATTTAGATCTTCCTTGTTTAGGTCTTCTGTGTATTCTTACCATCTCTTCTTAATCACTTCTGCTTCTGTTAGGTCCCTACCATTGTTGTCCACTATCATGCCCATTTTGCACAACATGTTCCCTTGATATATCCAATTTTCTTGAAGAGATCCCTATTGTCTATTATTTTCTTCTGTTTCTTTGCGTTGTTCACTTAAGAAGGCCTTCTTATCTCTCCTTGTTATTCTATGGAAATCTGCATTTGCTGGGTATATCTTTCCCTTTCTCCCTTGCCTTTAGCTTTCCTTCTTTCCTCAGCTAAAGCCTCATCAGACAGGAAGGTTTGGTTAATCAACTTCTCTTATATAAACCTATTAAAGGAAAAAAAGCCAAATCGGAGTTTGGAATGGTTCTAGTAGCTACCTCTATTACAATGTTACACCCTTCCATACATACTCTTTCTATCAGATCTAATCCCTTCAATCTATTCCTCATCTCCACTGTATATTCATAAGGTATATCAGTGAGGTCATACATGAATGGCCTACTTTCTTCAATTTCAGCCTCAATTTTGCAATAAGAAGCTCATGATTTGAGCCACAGTCAGCTCCAGGTCTTGT
>JANHZU010004128.1:73203-87538 GCA_032468055.1 Acrochordus granulatus | reverse complement strand
AAGAAATGGAAGCAGTGGCAGATTTCACCTTCTTGGGCTCCAAGATCACTGCAGACGGTGACTGCAGCCATGAAATCCAAAGACGCTTCTCCTTGGGAGGAGAGCTATGGCAGACCTAAACAGTGTAGTAAGAAGCAGAGACATCACCCTGCCGACAAAGGTCCGCATGGCCAAGGCTGTGTAATAATATTACACAGTATTATTACCAGTAGTAATGTATGCCTGTGAGAGCTGGACCATAAGGAAGTTTTTTATAAGGAAGAATTGATGCCTTCGAATTGTGGTGCTGGAGAAGACTCTCGAGGGTCCCTTGGAATGCAAGGAGATCAAACCAGTCAATCCTAATGGAAATTAACCCTGACTGTTCACTGGAAGGACAGGTACTGAAGCTCAAATATTTTGGCCACTAAAGTGAAGAGATGACTTGTTAGAAAAGACCCTGATTCTGGGAAAGACTGAAAGCAAAAGGAGAAAGGGACATCAGAGACTGAGATGGTTAAATAGCATAGTCACTGTGATGGGCCTTGGTTTGGGAGGACTCCAGGAGGCAGTGCAAGACAGGGAGGCCTGATGTGCTGTGGTTCATGGAGTTGCAAACAGTCAGACATGATTGTGTGACTGAACAACAACAAGATAGAAATTCTGGGTTAATTAAGAGTTCTTTGCACTTTGTGTCCTGTCATATCACATGAGTCAGGTATTCAGCTGAATGATGGTAGAGGGGAAAGACTATCCCTGTGTCTGGTAGCTTTGGTATGCAATACCCTATAGTGCCATCCAGAGGGAAGAGGTTCAAACAATTTATATCTAAGGTGAGAAGAGTCTGCAGATATCTTCTCCACCATCTCTTGACCCTCTCAATATACAGATCCTCCATGGAGGGCAAGTTAGCTGCACTTATTTTTTCTGTGATCTTGACTGTACTTTGGAGACTGTACTTGTCCTGCATGGTTGCAGCCTCGAACATGACAGTTATAGATGTACAAAGAACAGACTTTATGATTCGTCTGTAGAACTGTAGCAGCATGTAACTGAAATATAAATATTTACATATGTAAATGTATGAGAAAATATACTTTACTATGAATTTCAGATGACCTCACCACATTCTAAAAAGTGTACTTTGGCCTGGAATTGCTTTCTAATTCTTCAACAGGATGAGAATCAGTGAACTGAATATTGCAATGTGTACCGAAGACATATTTCCTCCATTCTTATTTTTTCAGCATCGCAGCCATGCTATACAATCAGCTAATTCCATCCATGAACAGGACTATCTAGCTTTCAAAGTGTTTCCCTTAATGGCATTGGGAAAATAGCAAGGGATTTGTCTGAAATGCTTCTACACTATTATCTTGTTCTGTTTTTATGGTTCAAAACTGCATTTTGTGCAGTCAGAGTTTATTGCTATTCTTCCATGCGATATACTGCTGCACCCAAGAGTTTGTTGTTTTGAATCTGAATTATACTGGAACAATTCCCTTTTCTGACACTCACAGCTCAACTAAGCAGCTAGGAAAGAAAACAAGATTAGCCATCTTTTCCAATGGCACATTTCAAATGTGGTGTGTGGAATGTGCATATGTGTAAATATATCCCATTGGGCTTATTTAGCATATATAACACAACTTTCAGATTCATAACTTCATTAAATGCATCTGTCATCCTCTTTTTTGGAGATATCATTTTTCAGAGGAACAGCCTTCAAAAGATGAATATATTCTTATGGTTCACAGCCAGAAATGTTTACAGAGAAGAACCCAAGTGTAGTTTATGGTGATTAAAGCACGACATAAGAAAAAATCCATTTTGTTTCTCTCATGTCCTCACTGTAATTTGAAACAGATGACATGAATAGCAAATTATATTATTTATGCTTCAATTGCTTCAAGTCTGAGGAGAGATGGTTAAGACCTTGCTTGCCACTAGTCCTGGAAGATCTAGAATGACGACATTATTATTCAGAGAGATGTCACATCTCAGACAGAATCATGCATCATCAAATGAGCCATTACCCAGCATTTCTTCTAACTTTTCTGCCATGTTATCATTTTGTCTTTCCTTATTGAAGCAGAATTTATTCCCAAAAAGTAAGGGCAAATGAGTAAACTGCAGGAATATCATTTTCTGGTAGGCATTGGCAAACCTCAGAATTGTTTTCTTGCAGACATTTTACTGTAGGGTCCTTGGTACTCTCTGACTTTGGTTATGTTATGTTATGCAATGATGATGTTACTTAGTTGGATAATGAAACATCTGCAAGAAAACAACCAAGCTCAGAGACCCTAAGAACCCCACAATTCATTGAATAAATATTCTCTTCAATTGGTAGACATTGCATTATCCAGTTAAGTAGAAACATCAATACAAGGGAGATTGGAATTTGCTCACTGTTTATATATGGTCACTTGCCCTACCAGTCTTGGATAAGATGAAGTTTCTTCTTGAAGGGTTCTTCATAGGGATATTGTTTCTTGCCTGAGTGTTTATTTAGTACTGGGTGTAGATTGCTGGGGAACATGTGCTCTGAGTTATTTCTTTCATTCTTTGGTTTTGGTTGTATCTATGCTTAAATGGCATTTTTTCTTCTTCCGTTAAATTGTATCCAGTTCTCAGAGAGTAGACATGTCCCTGCAGTTTTCTTGACAAGGTTTTTCAAAAGTGGTTTGCCATAATCTACTTCCTAAGGCTGAAAGGATTGATTCAAGGACACCTACCTGAATTTATGCTCAAAGTTGAACTAGAACTCATGGTCTTCTGGTAGATGAGGCTTATTTTGAAGTGCCAATTAATGGCTGATTTTGTCTGAATGGCAAGCTTCCACAAATTTTCTAGAATTTTTGGATTTGGCTTGCTCTAGAATGTCAACAAGAGCCAGTTTGGTGTGGTAATTAAAGCACCAGGCTGGACAACAAGATTTCCAGTCCCACCTTTGGCATTAATTCAACTGAGTGTCATTGGGCCAGTCCATCTTTCTCAGACTTATGAAGAGGGCAGGAGCAAGCCATTTTTGAAAATCTTGCCAAAAAGCTTTCAGGGATTAGTCCAAGCAGTTGCCAGCAGTCAATGCTGACTCAAAGATCTATGTGCATGCACACACAGGCACACACACAGTTGAAATTGTTGTTGAGTTAGACTTTTTGTTGGAAGAATTTTCTTCATGTCTTCTCACTGTCAGCTGATGTTGTGTTGTGCCAGTTTTCTCTCTGTGTCTTCTACAAAGAGGCTGATGCAGTATCTTTATGTGCATGGCTCCTATTTTTCCCCTTTGGTCACTGTTTTTTTTCTTAGGTGATAATATGCTTTTGAAGGATTTTGTTAATTTGTGCCCTGCTGTAATGCTAGGAGATTGTAGGGGGAAATTAAAATCTCTGTTTCCCTTGTTAGTTCGCTTGTATTACCAATTTGGTCACATAATTATTCATGACTGTGCATTTTAGAACTGCTCTACCCAAATACATCAAATGACTTTGATGCATTTATCCTCATATGACCCAAGTCTGCTACTTATCTGAATCAAAGATATTATTCCTTCATGGATAAAGCAAGGGAGAAGTAGAAATGGAAGTGGAGGTGGAGGTGGAGGTAGAGATGGAGAAGGAGAAGGGGAAGGGGAAGGAGAAAGAAGAAAGGAGAAGGAGGGAGGAGGTAATTAGAAGCAGCATTATGCATTGCACTGTACTCTCTAACTTATTAGTTTGGTTTTGATGGATCACCTCAGAAAATGAAAATAATGAGTAATACCAGGGTTATTTCAAGGTGACCAGGTTGTAAGAGAAACACAAATATGGGAAACAGAATATCACTGTATTTTGACTGAGTCAATTAGCGACAACAGTGAATGGCTGTTTCAAAGATTAAGATATTTTGAAAATCTTGCTGCTGTGCACGTGGTAAATTTGAAGCCTGTGGTGAACACTCTATTAGTCCAGTAAAGGTTCTCCAGAAGAAAAGGAATTCAGGAAATGCCCTTTTCTCATAATCAGGTGTCAGTGAAAATCTATGTTAGAAGAAAGAACTGACAAGACTGTTTCAGACATAATAGTAGAGTCTCTGATTTAATTTATTCTTTTTGCTGGAAGGCTATCATCATTAGGAGAACAGAAATCAGTGAAAGAGTAGATATGACCATTAGTTCACACTTTGCAGATTCTATTAGAATACCAGCTGTAGCACATCTGTCTTTTTCTTCTTTCTTATCTCTGCCTTTACTGTCCCATCCTGCCTTGTTCCTGTCCTGATCAAACTTCTTAGCTAACTCCATTAAGGCCATGTTATGTATTAATACAACCAATGTTCTCCTACTATGATCTCCCACTATGTATTATACTACTGGGTATTTGGACAAAGAAATTGACTCCAGGGTCAGCAAGGCCAAACCTGCACTGGGTCTGTTGCATACCAGAGTGATCAATCAACCCAACATCTGTATCTCCACAAAAAAGTCTCCAGAGCTTTGGTTATCCATTTCTCCTGTATGTGAGCCCAAGGTGTGAATTCCAGACCCTGTGCTGAAAGCACATCAAACAGTTGGAGAAATTTCATATGCATGCTCTCCACTCCATCCTTGGCATTCATTGTCAGGATTGTGTCCCCTAGAGGTCTTGTGGAATCCACAAGCACCAAGTCCCTGATTATCAGAACCCTGATGAGATGGTTGGGAGACATCATCAGAATGGATGACGGCCACATGCTTCACCAGTTCTTCTATAGTGTACTGGGATCTGGGAAAAGACCTCCAGGTCAATCACGTAAGTGCGACAAAGACTCTGTGAAGAAAATCCTCTGCCACTGTGACACACAGCCAAGGGAACTACAAGATGCATCACAGAATAACAGCCACAGTTACTGGGCAATGAACTTCCAAAGCCCCCATTGTGCTAGATTCTGCAGTTCCAGACTGAGACTCCATGACCACAGATGAACTCCATAACAACATGTCTTCTTCAAACCCAAAGGACTATAACACACATATATAATTATAGTACTATAATCAAGAGCAGCCTCAAGCTTCTTGGGCTAGTGAGGCAATAAATGCAGAGCTAAATCACTCTTTATGAAGACCACACATTTACAGAAGTAGCCTTTATGAAACCCACACAAGAATCTCTGGTGTACATTGCGTGGAACCCTGAAGAGCAAAACAATCAACCTACAGTACAAGTAAGACAACAGATTCTAATACAGATAGTCCTTAACTTACAACCATGAGTTTAACAACAATTTGAAGTTAAAATGGCACTGGGAAAAGTGACTTACAACTGGCCCTTCCACTTACGACTTTTACCACATCCCCACAATTATGGGATCAAAATTTGGACACTTGGCAGCTGGCAAGTGTTCATAACAGTTGCAGCATCCCAGGGTCATTTGATCTCCATCTGTGAGCTTCCCAGCTGGCTTACAACAAGCAGAGACAATGGGAGAAGCTGAATTCACTTAATGACCACATGATTCACTTAACAACTGTAATGATTTGCTTAACAACCATGGCAAAAAAGGATGTAAAATCAAGCACAACTCACTTAACAATTTCCTGGCTTGGCAATAGAAATTCTTGTCCCCATTGTGGTCATAAGTTAAGGATCACCTGTCATTCTTGCCACCCATTTATGTGTTGGTTGACTGATTGGTTGATTTTTGTTCCATTCCGTATTGAAACTTCTAACCGCTACAGAGCCTGGAACATACAATTTGCCTTATGGGAGTTTACTTCCCTAGAATTTCAACTGTTGAAATCCTAAAAGGATAGGATCAGAAAATGCAGATCAAAGAAGATGTAAGGAAAATGCAGAGAATTGCCCGTAAGTTAAATTATATTATTTTAATAATCATTTCGATGTGCCAAGTTGTACTTCTACTTCTAAATTATTCATCGTTCTAGTCTGGTCTGTAAATGCTAAAGAAAATCTTACAGCTTGAAACATTTATGATGATTATAAAATATTGATAGAAAAACTAAGTGAATTAAAATAAGGAAATAGATCCAACTATGATTCCCTTGCTGTCTTAGAACACTTCTGTTTCTGAGAAAGCAGACTGGTTGAACTAAGAATTGTACATTAGAAGAGATGGTTTTTATAGCCGCAAACAGCTTGGGATCAAATAATTGAAAGACCAAAAACAGCGGGTAGAAATATCAAACTTATCTTGGTTTATTTCCAAAGCTAAGCAGGGTGAGAAGTTGGGTTGAGATGGCAGAAAATGTCACATCTGTAACATATATGTAAAACAATAGCAAAAACAAAAACACAGAAATAAGTCAATGGCAAATTGCTCCTGTATTGTTTCTAGGAAAATACATATTCCTGTAATCAGCAGGAAGAAAGCCAGTTTGGTGTAGTGGTTAAGATCAGGCTGGAAACTAGGAGACTGTGAGTTCTAGTCCCACCTTGGGCAAGAAGCTAGCTTGGTAACCTAGGGCCAGGAAGGTTCTCTCTCATCCCTAGGAAGACACCAATGGCAAATTACTTCTGAAATCATGCCAAGAAAACTGCAGGGACTTGTCCAGGCAGTCTCCAGGAGTCAAGACTGACTTGAAGGCAAATAAAACCCAGTTTGGTTAAATCATCAGGCCAGAAACCGGGAGACTGTGAGTTCTAGTCCCACCTTGGGAACAAAACAAATGGATGATCTCAGGCCAGTCACTTTCCCTCGGCCCTCGGAAGAAGGAGGCAATGGCAAATCACTTCTCAAAAAATTTGTCAAGAAAATTGCAGGGACTTATCCAGACAGTATCTGTGAACTGAACATGATTGAATGAACTAATAAATAAGGAGGAACTCACCTTCACATGGCTGGTATCTTTACCTTATTTAAAATATTACTTCCTCCAGACCAAGTATCACATTCCCTCAATAACACTAAAATCATCAGAAAAGGCCCGAATTTAGATCTAATCCCTATGTGTGGCTTATGGGTTAGTAGCACAAAATATTGCTAATGAAACTATTTTTAATTTTTTTATAAAACCATATATAGGCATTGATGATGGATTTTTCCCACCGCTATTTTCTGGTAACCTGCTTCAGAATGGATGAAAAGGAATTTACCAGTGTTTTCATAACTCTGGAAGCGTCCTCAAAGCACAAGAGACCAGCACTGTAGCCCAGGATAACATCCCATTTTAAGTCCAACCTAGATTTCTTCTGCCCCACATTGTGCCACTAAGGATTTAACATCAATAGCTGCACTGATGTAGGGCACCAGGCAAGCACTAGAGAAAAATCAGTTCAGTAAGATGCTATGAATTCATTCAGCACATTGAATAAGGATTCTAAGAATTAGACATTTGGCTCCGTAAATGCCCCTTCTCATTAGCCAAGCTGGCAATCCAATGACTGAAATGGGAATTGCTTATTTGCACAAACCCCAAGAAGAAGCTAGAAGAAACCAATTAATTGTGAATTCTTCAAGCCTGTTCACTTAAAAGTTATTGCATTCTTTTTTAGGAGGCCTTAAATGGAGGATTTGTGAGTAATTAGTCCTATAAACTTTGCTTTCATATCTAGGGCTTGACAACCAAACTGCAGCCATTCAGTGACTTTAAAATTAATTGTAATGAATTGTTGATAAAAGAAAGAGAGTGAGAGAACCAGCAAAAAAGGATTATTTTAAGAGACATATCTTGGTTTTGTATATTAAAGAAATCCATTTGCAGAAGAAAAAGTAAAGAAGAAATCTTTGTTAGATTTATGTCTCATATTTCTTAAGAGCTTGGGATACAGGTATTTCTCTTCTTTTTCTTTCTCCGAGAGTCCTCTGCACTACTTCTTGATTTCATGGTGGTGAAGTTGGATCTTCCTCAGGGACATCCATGGAGATAAAGTAGAGTCAGAAAAATCAAAATGATACTTGCAACTGTACAATTGAAACTTCATTTCTGGGGCTGGCTTTCGACTTTTCTGGTTCCCCAGAGACACCTTTGCTATCCCCAGTACCAGCCTAATACCTTAACCATTACCTCATATTGAATGGAATCTGGGTTGCACTATGTAAGTAGAGGTGTACCAAGAAGGATTGGGGGTGTTTACATCAATCTATGGTTAAATTTGGGGAAAATTCTTCTGAGTTCTTTCCTAAAAGAAATGTATTTGATAACCATGCAATTTTGGTAATAATGGGGAAAATGGCTGAAAGTGCTCAACATTTACAACATTACTACTTCTTCTGCATTCTTGTGTAGGGAGTCTTTTACTGAGACAGGAATTCTATGTCATGGATGAGGACTCAAACTATGAATCTAATGATGCTGTTCCAGCTGAACCTGTGGAATGTCAGTGTCAGAGACACCAAGCAAGAATCACCAGGATATTCTTGGTGTGAATATATGAAGATGTAAGGTCTCCAAGCCTTTGTACCTGGTGAGTAGAATGGAAAGCAGAACAAGCAAACTCAGTGAAGTTTCTTGCCAAACAAAGCAAGATACTGCAGCTTGATTTAAAAGAGAAACCTGATCTATGTTCCTTTGGTGAAAACAAATGTTGGATCTCTGGTTCTTGTGAATTCTGCTTATGAAACACTGATCTTTGGACTGGCTGACAAATCTGATCTGGCTCTCTGAACTTTGGACTGAATTTTGGCTATTCTCATGTGCGCTACTGTTGAAAGTGAAATCACTCAGGCAAACTTTCTTTTCCAGAGGGTCTGGTTTAATTTGCATTCCTTTCCTTGGCATTATCTTTTCAGCCTTGAGTAAAATGTTTATCTCTGTAGCAACTGTGTTTGAATTTGTAACTGAAAACTGAATCAGTATATTTGCCTCTTTTTAAAACATTATAAATTTAATAAAAACATTATAAATTTATACGTTTATTTTGTATCCTGTTATATATGCATCATACAAAAGGGGTGGCTTTGATCACACATTTGCAATTGCCATTTTAAGTTTTTTGACATATCTCTTGGTTGATATGGCTGATATCCAACTTCTTGCTGTGACCAGAAATATTGTTTTCAAAACTTTTTGAAAATATTGTTTTCAAAACTTTTTGAAAATATTGTTTTCAAAACTTTTTGAAAATATTGTTTTCAAAACTTTTGAATATTGTTTTCAAAACTTTTTCCCTTAAAAATGTCTATATTTCTTTCTTTTTTCTTTTTTTAGACTCACCTTTTGTTTGGCTTGATTCTCCTTGAACTCAAAAGAATGACAAATCCAAAAACATTCGGAATTCCTGGAAGCTTGGCACTTAGACATAAACTATATTTATACATCATTCAAAAGATAATAATTGAAAAAGGAGGAAACAAAAACAGGACACCATACCATCTCCAACACCTAGATAAGCAAGATTTACACCAGACAAACAAGCAGTAAATAATATCATAATCCAAGAACAACTAAGGAGAAAACCATACCCCACCAACATCAGCAGGACAAGATACTATATATAAATAGGGAGCAAACTCCATGCTTATTTACACAGATAATGTTACCTAGTCTGGTAATGAAATATCAGAAAGCAAACAATCAAGCTCAGACAGCTCCCCTCAACAGATTTTTAATTTGTTAGAGTAAAGTAGACCCATATAACATTTTTAATCAAGCACCTTGTTCACAAAATACTAATGATGTTTGCATACAGGTGCAAACTTTGGCTCAGTTTGTATTAAGACTTGCAATTGACCATTTCCAGCTTAATTCATGGTGTGACATCTGCATTTGTGATGACTCTACATGTGCTCATGAAGTTTGAATAAGAAAAGGCTGAGAAGATCCTTGTTCGTTAAATTACCTTATAATCTCTTTTGGTCATGTCCAACTCTAAGGGGTAGTGCTCATCTCTGATTCACAGCTGAGGGAGCCAGTGTGACTGTACAAAAAGTGCATGGAATGCTGTTACCTTTCCCATGGATTAGGTGGTACCTATTTATCTTCTTGCATGTTTACATACTTTCAAACTGCTAGGTTGGCAATAGCTGGGGTAAATAACAGGAGCTCACTCCATTATACAGTGCTTGAGACTCAAATTGCTGACTTTTTGGTTGACAAGCCTAGTACCTTCACCACTAGATCACCACAGCCCCTTACCTTAGAAAGGCACAGGAATCCTTTTCTTGATAATACAGTGGATTCAAGATCTGCATGATTGCAACTGGAATTAACAAATAGTGTTTAATCCTCTTTTCTGCCTGCTTCACACCAGGGATTATCTTGGTGATAAGAGCCTTAGTACCAGCTGTCTCTTTCATTTCTGGTGGCAGCATAATAAATTAATTCAATTAATTTAAATCTCACTGTATTAACAGGACTAATAATTATAATAATAATTAAAAAATGGAGGCCAAAGGTTCATGCAGTTATTTTTCCCAAATGCAAAGAAGCTGCCTTAAGTCCTTTGGCACATTTTTACTTTTTCACAATCCTCCCCAAACATTGTAAGATAATTGTAAGATAATTGAAGCCCTTGATATTTTAGAAAGTTCCAACATCACAGTTTATTCTGAGTTCTTCATTCTCTGGGATTTTACCTTCCCAGACAAAATATCATTCTGTCCCACTGCCTTTCCCTATACTGGTGCCTTCTGATTCCTCTGGAGACCCATTAAAATACAAAAGGCATAATACTCTTAGTTTGATTCTGCCTTACTATCATAGACTCCTTCCCCTCTAACTCAACTATGCTTTGGAAAGTGAAAGCAGGGAGAGAACCAAGATAAAAAAAGATTGCATGGATAAATTAAATTATTGCAATGGTGCCATGAATGATAACTCCATTGTTAGTGTCTGATTACTGACATTAGAAAATATATACAAGCCATCATCTAAGGGCACCACAAACAGAGGCAAGGTTTTTTTTTTTTTAATCTGTCTTTATTGATTTTTACCCTTTCTCCTTTATCCCAGGTGTCCTGAATAAGTAAATGTGAAAATAATAATATTTTTTAAAATTTTTAGAACAGAGGGAGAAGGTGTTTCCTATTGTCTTTGTGGGAGATGCTTGGTTAAATCCAGCTCTTGTATTTAAAATATCTTTACTCCCCATGAAAAAACAGGAAGATTTCACTTTTCTCTGAGACAGTGAAGTAATTTATGTTAAAGAATTCTTGCTCACTGGGATAGTAAAATAATTTTTATTGCCTTAGCTTTCAGTTTCCATTGGGAACCCATCCTTAGAGGATGACAAAAAATACAAAGCACACATACTTTTGTTTTATCATCCTCTGAGGGTGGGTTCCTGACAGAACCTCCATGATGTGAAAGTAATTTACTTAATTTGTCTGCATGGAAAGGAGGAAAAGTAACAGAAGGATGGCAGTCTTTTTCTTTGTTTTGTTTTCCTTTCTTCTGGGAATCAAGAAAATCAAGATGGTGTCCACAACAGCACCATCAAAGACCCATCCCTTTTGTTGTATGTAAAAGAGTTGGGATCTTGACTATGTTATTTTATCCACCATCTTGATGCTTTGATTTTTCCCCCATCAAGCACTTCATAACATTTCCTTCTCCATTTTTTCCTACAACAACCATCTTTTTCACCAGGATTGTAATGGGATGTGAGAACAACTTTGGGGAACGGAGGAAAAATTACAGCCAAGGCAACAGTCAAAGAAATCTAAATCAAAAGCAGAAATGTAATTTGAGAACATGTCTAAGACTTGACCATCTCAAGTTCTCTTTGGCATAAAGGCAGGGAGAAGGAAGATACAATCATAGTTTTAAGATTTTGTTTCTGTAGTCCTATAATAAAAGAAATGTTGATATTCATGAAGTTAGGCTTAGATTTCTCTTACCTACCATTTCTTTGGCTGAGGCTCTTGTTTTCCTCAAGTTTATTCTCAAAATGCATTACAAACCCAATGAAAAAGCCTGGCCTGAGTGACCTCAAGAACCATAGACCCAAACCACCTCATAAGCTTCTCAATGTACTAGTCCTCAGAGAACTGATCTATTATGCCAAGAGAAGAAGGAGATTTGTTTCAAAACAAAGGATCACTTTCATGCTAAAGTATTCTGTGCATTTAGGTTTGTGGAGGCAGATATGAATCAGAGACCCCAAAATTTAAACAGAAGCTCTTCATTAAGTAGGGTGATGTCTGATGTCCTCATTTTAATAAGAGTTGAGTTTTATATCTCTGCCTGAACAAACTGAAGTGTCTGTTCCTAAATACAATGAGACCAAAATAATGAAACATCAGTAAAGATAGCCTAATAGTTTACAGAGTATGTTGTTTATGTAGGCTGTAGAGTCCTCAGTCTGTGAGATTTTGTCTATTGGTTTGAAACAATAAAGAACTCAGCTTGGAAGAATCACCAAGTGTCATTCTTGGTTTTGGCCCTGACACATGGTGACTGAGGAATTCTGTAATGGCTGAAGGATTCTGGGAACTGAAATCCACACATAATGTGATGGAATATAATGAGGAAGATTACCTGGAGGGAAGGGGTGCATTCCAGCGGAGTAAGAGGCACCTCAGCCCAGATATCAAATGTGAGAGAAAGAGGGTGAAGACAGCCGCTCCCCTAATAATTCTCAGAGTATATTTTAGAGGCAAATGGTAGAGTCCTCAGTCTGGCAAGAGTTTGTCTATAGAAGGAAAACAATAAAGAACTCACCTTGGAAGAACTGCCATGTATCATTCTTGGTTTTGGGTCTGATATGATGAACATTTCATCACTCACCATGTCCCCCTTTGTTCACTCTTCCCTCCTATGGATGCATATGAGACCATATTAATCTCATTCCCTTTATTTAATGATCCAAAGCTTTTCCTTGCAGTTTCCCATCCCATTTCTGTATCCCACCCAACCTGCCAAGAAGCCCCATAGTCACCATCCCAAACTGACCAAATTAAACAAGTACAAGCAGTTAAGTAACCACATCCAACTAACCACATACCTCTGTCCAATACTGTTATCAAATTATACAACTGAATGGAGAGGAACATCCAATAATAGACAATTTAGCTGATAAGGATGTTTAGATCCAGATATAGTTATTTAATTATTTTAGTATTCTGATTTCCTTCCAGGTCCTATTAATAGTACAGTACCAAAAGAGATTAATGGAACATCATTCCAGCCTTTTTGCAACTGATTGATGATGCTAGTCTCTTGGTAACATGGTACTGTTTTGCCTGCTATTTTTGTTATACCATATTCTATTTAATGGATAGCTTGATAGCATGAGCAGGTTATCAGCTGAAGCATTTATCTTTGTCAACAGCTCATGGAAGAAGATACAGAATACCTTCTTTTCTGTAGCGTTTGTGATGGAATGTGTACCTGCAGGAGCAGTGGGGGAGGGTTTGACAAAATAGAGAAAGAGGCCTGGATTGAGAGCTGCACAATTCCAAGTTGAAGTGCAGGGAGAGATTTAGGATAACCATCCCTGGAATCATATTCTGAGAGATATATCCAATCTACTGGATAAGAAAGTTACAGCTTTAGATAGTGAGTTCTGTTCCTACCTTAGGCATGAAAGATGGCTCGGTGACCTTGGGCCAGTCCTTCTTTCTCAGTCTAACTCATCTCATAGGGTTGTTGTTATGGGATAATAGGAGAAGAAAACAATGTTAGTTATGTTCACCATCTTGTGTTATTTATAAAAATAATAAAAGTGATATATAAAGAAAGAAAGAAATGGAGAAGAAAACATTACTTGTGGCTCAGAAATGAAAGAAAGGAGGATTTAAATTCCTAGAATGAGTTACCTTATTACTTTGTAATATTATTCATTATTAAGGTTATCACTGTTGTTGTCATTGCTTGGATTCTGACACAGCTTATCTCCCATGTAGAATTGGGCTCAACATCGACATCAAGTGTATTATATATAAAGAAACAAATGTGAGCCAGGATGGTGTAGTGGTGAAAATACTGTAGGAAAATCAGGGAAATCCAGGTTTTAGTCCTCCTTTAAGCACCAAAAGATAACTGAGTGACCTTGTCTGAACCTTTCCTTCTCAGTCCTAATTAATTTCAGTCTCTGTGGCAAGCTGGCTGTAAATAACTCCCTTGGTTGCATCATGCATTGATAACTTTATTATGTGTATTGAAGTGGGCAGAGTGCAAAACAAGTATACCCTACAACCACTTGGTGTAAATCTAAGATCAACAAAGTGTACATGCATATAAATGTATTTATCATTTTTATATATTTATCACTTTTTTAAAACAACCAAGCTCTCTCAGGATCAAAAAATGTGAAAAATAAAAAATAATAATAAAGGTATTTGCTGCTGTCTGGAGGTTGAGTCTTGGCAACTGGACTTCTTTTCTTGTTGGTTTGAGATATTTTGTTGCTTCTCCAAGAAGCTTCTTCAGTCTGAATAAGCAGTGGAACGTCTCAGTTTTGGTCTTGGATAAGCAGCAAAACATCTCAAACCAACA
>JANHZU010004128.1:48354-61755 GCA_032468055.1 Acrochordus granulatus | reverse complement strand
CAGCACCACAATTCAAAGGCATCAATTCTTCGATGCTCAGCCTTCCTTATGGTCCAGCTTTCACAGCCATACATTACAACTGGGAAAACCATAGCCTTGACTATGTGGACCTTTGTCGGCAAGGAGATGTCTCTGCTTTTTAACATGTTGTCTAGGTTTTTCATAACTTTCCGATTGCCATAATTGAAGTGTAAAGTACCTAGCACTAAAATGACTTGGACCTTTTTTCTCTGAAAGTTCATATGTGTTCTGCTTTCAAAATGTTATTTTTTTTTACCAAATTTTTTTTACCATTACCTTCTGCAAAACAGCGCAAGGTGATTACATTCTGTTCATTTCTGTGTAGAAAAAGAGAAACTCTGAATCAGGCAAAGAAGAAACAGATTGTTTTTCAAACTGTCATGTTGGGATCTCACACAAATGAAGTCAGTGTACCCTTTTCTATTCTACAAGGTCAAATTTCTTTGATGGCAATCACATATTAACTACTGTTACATAAAACCTTTCACCTGGTAACCTTATTTCCTCATTTTATAGATTCAGAAATTAGCAAGTGCATCATATGATAAATTAATCAAGCAGGCTGGGTTTACATCACACAGTAAGTCACTACAGGGAACAAACATACTTTGAATTGAGGATAAAACTAACCATGTTTTTGCATATTATGGAATTGCAGATGCTGGGTCATTAATTCATATTTTATTTGTTAATTTATTTATCAACTTTATAGGGTGTCCCATCTCACCAATGTTACTGTTGGTGGCATACAACAATTAAAACATTCTTCAAAAATCATGAAAAACAATTAGACATAAATAGAAACAAGATCATGAGAGAACGCATCAATATTTCATACATGATACAACCAAAGCACAAGCTCCCTTTTACTAGGGAATCCCTGTTGAAAAAAAATACACGGTTTGAGAGATTTCTGGAAGGTCACTAGAGTCAGGAATAATCTCAGTTCAGAAGGAGTGACTGGCACACAAGGTCATCCAGCTGGTTTTCCACCAAAAGTGTGAGTAGAACTCAGTCTTCTGGTGCCTTAACCCCTACACCAAACTGACTTGTATAAAACTAGCCACCCAAGAAAGAGCACTGAAGGAATCCTTTTTTTTTTCATTAAATTGTTTATTCTCACTTGGTAGGGACTTGGTGGGCAGGGCTATCAGGTAAGAAAAAAGGCTTACTTTTCCTTTCCTGAGCATTGTCATGTTCTTAAATTCCCCTTCCTGAAATGGCAAAAGGTTACCATAAGGCAAAATGCTGGGTTTAGAGAGAGTTCCGGAGATATCATAGGTTGGAGTTGATTCCCCTGTGGCTGGCAGTTCCTTGTGAATCTGCATATTTGAGCAATTCCCAATAAGGAGGAGGAAAACCCAAAATTCATCCTGAAAGCTACAGGAATAGAAAAGAAGAATGAACCAACTCTTCATGAAATCAATGGAAGCATGGAAACCAGTGGAACAAGCAAGCTGGCAAAATTCGTTTCAAAACAGACAATCCAAACATTAACATCAATAAGAGCTTTAATGATGAAAATGCCCAAAGATATTCAACATTTCTCCCCACAGTTTTTCTTAAGTTTCTACAAAAGATTGTTTGGGAATTCTTTTCACATTGCTTTGACTTCTGCCATGAAAAAAAGAATGAAAGATTCTGACCTAATGTCAGCAGAAGAAGACAATCATGGGCAAGACAGACAAGTTGTATACTTTTGGTTAATTTGGAATTTTATACTAATCTGATGGCTAATCTGATCACTGGAATGGGAGCTTCAGTGGAAGAACCCTGCAAATAATCTATCAAAATGGGTTATTTAGAGAGTTGTGTATGTGTGTCCATCTCTGTCTCTCTCTCACACACACAATAAAATATTTCCAATTCAAACAGTTATGTAGCATTGGAGTTGTTCTCAGTTCAGGAGTAATTTGCAAATACCATGGTTTGATTGACATGACATAGTCCAAGGCAGCATAAACAATTCTATTCTGAGACATTCAGAATTTTCCAATCAAGCTTTAATTCATTTTTTTTTCCCTTCAGGAAAAGGTGTTTTTATTTTGATTTGGGTTTTTTTGCTCAGTTATGATTAGAGCCACCGCAAGATCAAGAGGAAAAGAAAAGTGAGTTCATTCATTTTCATCTATAATAAGAAGCTTATCTCAAAGACCTTTTCCATCTCCCCGTGAAAGTGCTTGATTATATCATTTACAAGTAATGTTAACACAAATGACATTTGCTCAGATTTAGAAGAGACTCAAACAGGGATAAGGAGCTCTCTAGAGAACCTACTGAAGTAAAGGCTCTCTTGAGTTACATCTGACTTCTGGTAACAACATGGTGATATTCCGATTGTTCTCTTGAAAATAATGCAGAAGTACTTTGTTTCCTAAGACTTTTTTTTTAGTTCCCAAGCTAGTTCACTGCTCTGGGGTATCTTGATTTTTTTTTTTGCATCTAGTAGTAGCCAGGTTTACTTTGAACACACACAAATATGATCCTCCTTAATTATCATCCTCTTCCTCCCCAGGAGATCAGACTGGTTTGGTTCAAAAGCCAGTTCATTGTTGTGATTGAAGGCTAGAAACTGGGAGATTATGACTTCAGGTCTTGCACAAAGCTTGTTGGATGACCTTGGGCCAAACAATGTTTCTCAGCATTTTTGTGACTGTGTCCACATGTTTTCAACATTCCAAAAGCATCTATCGCCCTACCAATTGGATCTAATACCTTTCCAAGATCATTGGAGACCAAAATGTCCAACAAAGGTAAAAGCAAATCAAACTGTTGTCGAACTTTTGTTGGTCTTTCACAAGACCCTGAGATTGGCCCTGTTTCTGGGCTTGGGGATCAGAGTGTTAGTCAGAGGATGTGACATTTGAATGATCCTTGTTTTTTTATCTTTCATCTTTCTCCAGTGTCATTCTTAGGGTGCTTCATCTCCCATAGTTCCTCACAGAAGCAAGATGAACCCTGAAATGAACACTTACTGAGACGCCACTTAGGACCAAGCTAATCCAAAGATCACATTATTTTCCTCTTCTATCCAAAACTAAAACATCAGTCAAAGTACCTACCAGTTTCTCAAGAAAAAATTCAAGCTCTGTCTGTAATTCCTCCAAAATCAATGAGTTGCCTGTGGCAGACTCATCTAACAGACCCTACATTCATAAAGGAAGGGACAGCACCAGCAAGCCAAAAGCAATAAGAGAGTAATCCAACCATAATAAAGGTCTAATGGGTAGTGTCTTCTAGTATTAGATCACACTGCAGCTCCAAGACAAAAAATAAATATAGTGTGCAACCCCTTGTATGTGTCAAACCCTCAGAGACTTGGGCCAGATTCAAGATTCATTGTTGCCAGGGTAGCCATGAACTCCTAAGTTGCCCCAGATACAGTGGAGCCTCACAAGATGAGACAAATCTGTTCCAGAAGAACTCTCTTAGCACGAAATGCTCTTAAAGCGAAATAAGGTTTCCCATTGAAAACAATAGAAAATCAGACAATCTGTTCTATGCCCCAAAAATATTCACCAAAAAATCATTTTCAATGGAATTTGATGTAGAAATGATTGTCCCTAACATCTGAAACAAGTCCCCATGATTAACACACGATACAAAGTAGAAATATAGCAAACTAAGCGCACTTACAGATCTGCTTCAAGGCAGGTTCTGGCCTTGGCTGCTGCTTGCTGGCTCGGAGGATCCGCTGCCGCCACTTTAAAAGGGCCTTTTTTCCCTCAGCTTTTCTAGGCATCGTGGGCAATTTGAAAATGCTTCTTGCCTCCGTACTATGAGGGGAGAAGCAACGAAGGGGAAATTCTGCTTTATTTTGGGCAAGGACAAGGACAATTTCTGCTTTATTTTGTGTGTGAGTGTGTGTGTGTGAGCGCGCTTTGAGAATATCCCAGTGCGAGGAAGAGGAGATGAGAGGAAGGGGAGGAGACTGCCTGTAGATTGAATCTGGAGTCTGAAGTCTCAGGAGCTCCATCTCTTGAATGCCTTTCACTTAATTTACACTGTTTACACAATGAGAGAGGGGGGCTCATTGCAATCAGGATTCTGGCAAGGTCAGTACAGCATGAACAGTAGCGGAGTAAACTGCATGCGGCAGTGTCGGCAGAACACGCGCACGTGTTTGCCGCATCAGCAGAACTCTCGTGCGGGGTTACTGCCTGTGCAACAATGGAGTAAAGCATGTGGTAGAGTGGCAGAACGCACATGCATGCTTACTGCATTGGCAGAACTCTCACGCGGGGTTGCTGCCTGAATGAGAAATACAGAGCGCGCTGACTGATGACACAGAAGTTATTGCGCAAAGTTTGCTTGTTGTGTGAGTCGTGGCTCATCTAGCAGAAGAAATTTTATTAATTTTTTTTGCTCATCCTACGAATTTCATGTCTTGTGAGTTACTCATCTTGTGAGGCACCATTGTACTATATTGCCCCAGCAATGGAATCAAGCAGGGATGATGGAAAACATCAGGAAAGATCATAAAATAGCAACAAGTGCAACTGTTCCCTAGAGTCCAATTTCCAACAAAAGATCTCACATCTCCAATTGTTTTCACAACAGAACCTTTGAAAGCCTTCAAGTCCTCCCAAATGATAAATAAATTGTTTGTTTATTTTTCACCAAATACAATTGTGAACCTATGTTCTCATCTGTGTTATAGCTGTGCATTTGCAAAACTTAAAAAAATTCTAGATTTCCAGGGAAGATATGGTTAATTGATGATGGCTCTGAAAAAATGGAGCCAATCACTAATACAAAGACCAATAAATTGATGAGCAGATTGGTTCTTTGGAACTTCTGTGGATAAGAAGAGGATGGGAGATTGCCAACATGTGCTCTGGATGGCTGCTCCATATGAGGAGACCACAGAACAGGAGTTTTCTATGGGTCTGAGCCCTAGGAGATCAAGGGATTAACCATATTGCTCATAAACGTGGTGGAGATTTTTAAAGGACACTAAGTTTGTAAGCCTCATTTTCTCTTTTTGGAAATTTCTGATGAACTACTTTTAATCTATTAGGAATCTTCAGAATGACAACTTTAAAAATGATGGGTTAGTCTGCCTTCAATCCTGAATGAAAGAAAAATTTTAACTGTAAGTCTAAGAATTCACAGGATCAAAAGCTACTTGAAAATTAAATAAATAAGATTTTGACCTTCGCTATAATTGGATTAAAGATACAGATAAAATTGGAATACAGAAACTTTTACAAAATTTTAGAATTAATTAAAATTAATGATTTTAAAAACTGGACACTTTGGTGGGACTAATATTTTAGGTTGAGGAAAAAATTAACCAGTTTGTAAAACGTTACAGAATGATATAACAACAAAAAAAATTGAAGGAGACTTTTGAAGAATGGAATAAGAAAATAGAAGCTACAGTATCACCTATGTCAGTAATGATGTCTGCTTCTATGATAGACTATATCCAAAGACATTATTGAAGAAATGACAGAGATAGAACAAATTTTATCTGACAAGATAGAGATGATATCAAAAGTGGATTTACAACTGACAAGACAAGCAAATGACTTAGAAAAGGATGTTTCACAGGATTTTAAAAAGAAACTGGTTGAGGTTTAAAAATTTAAAAGGGAAATACAAATGACAACCCAAAGAATGACCTGGATAATTGTTTTTTCCTAATGGATTTACAAAAGATGCTTGTTAAAGCATTAGAGCTCTCTTCAATGGCACAAAGAAGAAATGGAATCAACTCCTTCTACAATTTCTGAATGAACTAAAATTAAAACTGTTAGAAGTAAAAGGAAGGAATATAAAGTTGGTTTATTTGATCAAGATTAAAACATGATGCATTGCTACATCTGGTAACTACAGAATTTCTGCTGATACTAGGACTGAAAATATGATATTTATTAATCTGTTTATAGGTAAGAGATGGGATATGGAATCAGAAGATAATTATTTGTAACCTTAGAGAAGGTGAAGAGTAAATTTGTTTATACTTGCAATGAAGATTAGAAATAATTTCTTTAGATATTTTTCCTTTTTTATTATATTTTTACTTTTCTTTTTCTTCTCTTTTTTCTATTTCCTTACATTGTACTCTTTTCTATTCTCATTTCTTTATTGAAGATCAGTATGTATTAGATTTTACAATTATAATACACATATGCATATACTTATATGATGAACTTCACATGTGTTTACATACATTATTTTTGAAATTACTTAAAATTCGACAAACTATAGTTGCAGCTTGACCATCTGGAGCTTAATTTATTTCAGGATTCTGTTACAAGCCAAATTATGCCAAACATGTATTAAACTGATTGTATTATCAGGAGTAGGCAATGTTAGAAGACTTTCTTAAAAAAGAAAGAAAAAGTATTTGCCCTTAAAATAGCCCCCTGAAATACTGCCTATACAAAAACAAATACTGTAGATTTGATCATTAATGAGCACAACTCAGAAACATGTGTGAGTGGATGAGATATCGTGTGTGTGTATCTTTACAAAATATCTTTATACTGATACACTGATTTTTTTTAATAGCCAAGATTCATAAGGTATAATATGATGCTGCTTCTTTTTTCCTCTTTTTTAGAGAGATAGAAAGAAAGACCCACACACACATTGCTGCATTGTGTTTGATTTTCAGAGATTGCCTGGGCAGATTTCTGCAGTTTTATTGGTGAAGCTTTTTTTTTTTCATAAGCGGTTTGCTCTTGTCTCTTTCTTCTTAGGGTTGAAAGGTCACCCAACTGGCTTAGCGGCTAAGGTGAACTAGAACTCACAGCCTCCTGGTTTCTAGCCTGATGCCTTAACCACAACACCAAACTAGCTCTTGCATTAAGCATAGTTGAGATTAAATCACCCACTATACTAGTTTTTATGTAAACATCTGTCTCCAGCTACTGTCAATGGGTTTGTTCTCCTTCTACAAGGAATTACTTGGAGGATTCCAACCAGGACTATTTCAATGTTTTCCTATGTCTTGATGGTGCTATCTAAAGGCTTGATGTTGCAAGATATGGCCTTGATGAACTGAAGAAGCTGCAGTTGTGCTCTGCTCGGTATTGGTTATCATAATTCAGTATTGTCTGCTTTTTGCACACTGGAGGTTCTACTTTCATGGATCATTCTGCACTTACAAATTGCTTTCATGTCTTTGAAGTATCTTTTATATTGTACAGCAGGAAAACAATCTGCTTCTTAAAGCAAAACACATTAAGGATATGGTTTAGTTTTAAGAAGGGCACCAGTACGCTTTTGATGGGTTCATATTTCATCTCAGACTGTGCGATTTCATTGCACTGGAACCCTTTATGAATCTGCCAAAGCGATGTAGGTAGGAAATGCCAGTGAATTTCTTCATGAGATCATGCTCAAAGAATTCTATGGCATGGAGAATGGCTATCCAACATAAGCAGACATAAGGATTGACAGACTACACTTTCTGGAATGATAATTATGGTGATGCATTGAATCCATAGACGATCAACCCTTTAATCACAGATACAATCCAGTTCATATTAGCCTTTTAGTTTTTTGAAAAACAATAATTTTATTAAAGATTATGATTACAGCAGTAACAAGTAATAATCCACCATGCACTTACATGTTGGTCTCAAGTGTGGATAAATTGGAAGGGTTGAGGTAAGATCTAGTGACTTAGCTTGTAAAAACCTCACCAAGAAAATATGATGGAAAGAGTTCCAAATGAATCAGATATGGTGCCCAATGGTAGGATTCCAAGCCAGAAGGTATCCAACAAACTACTGAGGATGATCAAGTACCAACAATGAGTAGTCAAGCCATTAATGACACACCTAGAACAAATCACTTGGCACTCAGTCACTCATGCTTTGGTCATCTCTTGTTTGGATTACTGCAATGCACTCTATATAGGGCTACCTTTGAAGAATATTTGGAAACTACAATTGGTACAGAATGTCACAACATGGTCAGTTTTGGCTGCCCCTAGGATGGCATATATATTACCCCTGTTACATTAGGTGCAGTGGTTGCTGGGTTGCTTTCATATCCAATTCAAGATTTTGGTTATAATTTTTAAAGCCCTTCATGCAATGGGACCAGGCTAACTGAGGAATCATCTCACCCTAATGGAATTGGCCCACCCCACTCAATCCAGCAAAAGGGACATGGTGAGGAACCTAAGGGGTTTTGGCTGGGTGGATCTAGGAGGATATCCTTTTCTGCCATAGCCTTCACTCTTGAAACTTCTTGCTACCAGAGGTGAGGTCTTCCCCCCGCTTTGGTCTTCTGGAAGGGTAAGTAAACCTGTCTTTGCAGTTTGGCTTGGGGTCCTGCTCTATGTTGCAGGTGGCTATTGGATTAATATGGGAGATGCCACCGCTGTACCAGTCTTGCTTTCTGTTTTCTAGTTTTGTACCTTACCTTGTTAATATTTTAATATCTATGGTTCAATTGTCTTTTTGTGGGGTGATATGGGTAGCATATACATTTAATAAATAAATAAAAATCTAGCAGGAATCCCAGCTTATAATGCAGTCATTGAAACAAGAGTGTGTGCTGCCCAAAGACACATACAATAGTAATGTGGAATGTTGAAGGTAAATTGATAATATTAAATTATGGCCAGGTTGTGATGGCCAGGTTGAAAATCTACTTCCTTGGCATCATTGAACTATACTGGGTAGACAACATCTGTTTCCAGTCTGAGGAATTCACTATTTATTACTTGGGACATGGCACCAAGAAAACTAAGACTGGCATTTATTACAAACAAGAAAGTTACCCAGTCTTGGAAAATTTCTCGACAATTAATGATTGCATTATGATCATCCAAATCTGTGCCAAACCCTTTAAAATCACAGTTGTCCAAGTTTACATCCCAACAACTAATGCAACGGAGCTAGAAATAGATAGGCTCTGAAGTGCCCAAAAAAGACACTGTTTACATACTGGGTGATTTCAATGCAGAAGTTAGTAGCTAAGTAGAAACAGACATCATCGGCAGATTTTTACTTGTGGAAATGAATGAAACAGGTGATTGTTTGGTTTAATTTTACCATGAAAAACAATTTTGAATCACTAAACCTGGTTCAAACAGTACTGTAGACCTCACCAAAGAAACTGCACCGTTCTCAGATCATCTACATCCTATGCAGCCATCAATGAACCAGTTCAGTCCTCGCTGGCAAGGCATATCAGGTGCCTATTGCAGTTCAGATTATGAATATTCATTATGAATAGCTAAGATCAGAGTCAAATCATGTGCCATCAAAAAGACAGCAGCATCAAAGAAATTTGATATCCTCCAAATCCCATCCACATATGCAATTGAGGTGAAAAATAAGTTTGAATTGCTGGACACTGATAAGAAGATGCTGGATATACTACAGCAACAAATTGATCGATACTGAAACAGCAATTGAACACATAGTATACAAGAAGCCAGAGCAAAAGCAAAAGTGGCTCTCAAATGAAACCTTCAGAATAACTGAGTGAATAAAGCAGCCAAAGTAGCAGGAAAGGGGAAGGAAGGAAGAAGATTGAATGCAGATTTCCAAAGACTAGCTAGAAAAGACGAATAGATAAATAAAAGTTTATTAGGTCCATCAGTCCACACTTGAAGAGGACTGCATCAAAGCATTCCACAGCAGGAATGCATTTGCACAAATCGAAAGAATCTGAATACTATTTACTGCCCATAAAAGCATCATCAAAACAACCAAGGGGGGAAAAAAAACTATGTCCAACAAAGTGTCAAGAACAGATGGCGAGAATACAGTATACAGAAGAATTGTATGCCAGCAACAAAAAGGTCCATCCTCCCAAGGGTGATGAGGGAAAAAGAAGCCAAAATAGAACCAGCCATCCTTCAGGAAGAAGTGGTGTGGGGAATGAGCCAACTGCAAACCACAAGGCCTCAGGTGGTGATATCAAGCCTGCAGAATTGATGAGACTTGTACCACCCATAACCATCACAGCCTTGCGCCAGAACATTTGGGAAACAAACACATATCCACAGGATTGGAAATGATTAGTGTGCATTCCATTGCCAAAAAAGGGCAGCTCCAAAGATTGCTCTAATTATCACACAATTGCTGTCATCCCTCATGCTAGCAAGATTCCCCCTAAAAGACAACAATGTCTGGCACTGAACACTGAAAAGGAATTACCAAATGTTCAAGCTGGCTTCAGAGGGGGTCATGGCACTTATGACCATATTGAAAATTTATGCTCAATCATGGAAAAAAATCTCAAGAACATCTGCCTTATTGACTACAAGAAAACTTTCAGTTGTGTTATCATGGCAAGCTGTGTCATGACAAGTTAGAAGACCCAGGTGTGCCTACATATCTGTTCAAATTGATGCAATTGCTGTCCACAAATCAGGAAGCCACTGTGCAAACACCACATGAAGACACTGATTGGTTCAAAATAGAGAGAGGAGTGTGGCAAGGTTGCATTTTTTCACTTCTCTTATTCAACCTGTGTGCCAAAATGATTTGGAGGAAGCTAGAACTTCATGGATCAAAAATTGGAGTAAAGTTTAGAGGAAGGAACATCAACAATCTTTTCATATGCATATAAATTTAATAAATAAATAAATAAACATGCGGATCATGCGGCTCTCCTTTCAGAAACCAAAGAAGGCTTAAAACATTTGAACAAAACTCATGATCACTGTGAGGAATGGAAATATCAAAATAACAATTGACAGTGAAGAGATTGAATGTGTGCAAGTTCCAAAAAATACTGGACAAAATAGATTATCTGGCCCTTTTTCAGTTGGGTTTCTCTCCTGGACATAGCATTGATTGTGCTTGTCAGTGGCCTGGAGCAGTGCCAGTGATGAATGGTTTAATGATCCTTGTTTTCTTTGTTTTTTTAGCAGCTTTCGATACAACTGATCATATATTCCTCTGGAACAGATGGGGGAGTGGGAAGTATTGTATTTTGGTAATTCTCCTCTCTCCACATTCAAGTCTAGTTGGTGTTATGAAGCAGAGAGGTTGAGCATGAACCTCCTCTTTTGTGGGATGCCAAAGGGCTCAGCATCTCTTACTTTAAAAAAAAATCTCCTGGAGAAGGTCGTCAATTGCTTCAGGCTCAAGTATCAACATTGCAGGTAATTGGAGACAATGAGATGATTCTTCTAAACAGGATTTTATTGTGTGATAAGTAGTGCTAATTGGTTCCAAACCATTCCACCAACACAAAGTGCTTTTTTCCTCTCTTCTAAAGCACCCTATCTCTTACTCTGCTTCCTTTCCCAAGAGGTTCTTTTTTAGAGCAAAAACTAACTTCAAAAACTTTGTGGATTTTGAATTGGTTTGGGCTGAAGAGCTTTCCTGGCAATATGGTGAGGTCACTGCTTCATGTCCCACTAAATCCCCTGTGCTTTTACTGGGGTTACTGGATCATTGTTGTGTACCACCAAGGGTTAGAAGGAATTCAAGAAACCATGAGCCTTTGGCATCCATTCCCTGTTGATTTGTCATAGTTACTTCTGCGGAATCAGATTCCTGGTAAATTCATGCATTGTAGAAAATCCCTTAAGGCCCATTCTTTGCTATTGTATATGCTTCTTTTCTAGGATACGGAGAGAGATTTCCATTTTGTTTCATCCATTTGCACTGCTGGAATATCTGGAGTAGATCAAGAACGATTCTTTCTCTTTAATCCTTATTAATCCAGGAACCAAAAACTCCTAGACAGCTGCACACAGTACGCTATTTTTACACTTTCTTCTCTACTTCTCTCAATTTTTGAACACCCTTCTAATATTCACAACCCCTCGTCCTTTTTCTGTTCTCTTTCCTAATTTATAATTGTCCTCAGGGGTTGATGCTCCACAATCCATTAAGGAATCCAACACTCCCTCTTCCTGTCCTACACAAAAGAATCCCTCTCATTAGCAGAATCTTGGAGTTTTGCATGCAAATCAGATGAAAATGTAATGATTGCACACGAGAGGTTATACAAATAAATAACTGAATAAAAATGAGAAGTTGTGTGTTAAAAGGACAGGTTTTCTTATGACAAGTGAACTGACTGAAGAACAGGTGACAGAAGGTACAAATAAATGAATACTAAGATAATTAGTATCTCGGGCTAGATTTCTATGGTTACTCTCTTTTCTGTCTGTGCAAAAGCAATTACGACAGGAGTTTTGTAGCAGTCTGTAGGTGTTCCAGAATTAGCTGAGTAAAGTTTCTTAAAACCAGAATGACTACAAAGCTATTTAGGATTGTCAGCAAGTCAAGAAAATTGACTGATGAGAATCAGGGTTGGAGGTGATGCAGCGTAGACGTTGACCACTAATAAACTGATAATCTTTGTAGGACAGAAAGCAAGAAATACAAGATTTCAAAAATCAAAGCAGCTTCACTCTCTTCTGCCAAGGGAAGCATGTCTCTTGAAAGAAGGGGAATTTAAAAGTTTTATTTTTATTTATTTATTAAATTTATATATCGCCCATCTCACCATCCTGGGGCAACACTAGGCCATTTTAGAATGGACATAGGAAGTTTTTTGACCCTGCATCCAGTACACACCTTCCAGATACAGCTTAAGGATTTTTTTTTCTGTTCTGTGAATATCCCTTTTTAAATGCCTATCTTGAGTTTCTCAACAAATCCACTTGCAGTGTTGACTTAGGGTTGTACATAGAGGGGAACTTCAAACCTGGTATTGCATTAGGTCTCCTAAATTTTGAACCAGCTTTGCACAGAAACTTGGCTTTATAGATGAGAAATGCAGATGACATTTTCTCTTCATGACAAACTAATTCACCGGCAAGCATGGGTACCTAATTCCTTTTAAAGATCTTCCTCTTGGAAATGTGTAGCTGCATGTTTTCTTATTAATGCAAAGCACTGTTTTAGAAATCCCACCCACACATTCCTTTTGCATTTTATCATCTCTTAGAAGTCTCTCCCAAACACATTTATTAGGCAGTATGGGATGCAGAAAGATGTTCAGATGCTGTGATATGTCTATACCTACAAAGATCAGAATAGTGCAAGCAATGGTATTCCCTGTGGCACTTTGAATTTTGAAGAAGCAAGTTAAAAAGAGTCTTGAACCTTTTGGTGTTGGAGAAGACTTCTAAGAATTGCCATGGATGGCAAAGAAAACAAACAAATGGGATCTTTGTTTGAATCAACCCAATGTTCTCATCCAAAGCACAAATGTCCAGGCTCAAATTTTCCTTCTACAGAATACATAATGGGAAAACCAAGCTTTCTGGTAAAGGCTTGGATGCTTGGAGAGGTGGAGAGAAAAAGAATAATAGCACTGGGAGGGAACTTGGAGGTCTTCTACTCCAGCCTCCCTACCCTAGGCAGGAGTTCTTATACCATCCTGGGCAAATAGTTGTCCAAATTTTTCTTGAAAACCTCCAATGATGCAGCACCCACA
>JANHZU010004128.1:16406-38736 GCA_032468055.1 Acrochordus granulatus | reverse complement strand
GGGACAGCAGAGGATGAGATGGATAGATAGCATAGTCAGTGTGATGGGCATGGGCTTGGGAAGACTCTGGGAGGCAGGACAGGACAGGGAGGCCAGGCATGCTGCAGTCAATGGGATTGCGAAGAGTCAGACATGACTGCTCAACTGAACAACAACAACTAAATAGAATTGGTTTCGGGAACACCACTTGAACACCATCGACACTGATGAAATCACTATCAATCAATTGCAAAAGGTAGCTTTACTTGGAATATCTTACATCCTGCCATGATACCTTTAACACCATCAAACATCAACATCTGCCTATCCCAGGTCCATGGGAAGGAATATCAAAAGGGAGCCAATTTAATTTTGTGGGGAAGGATATTCCATAAGGTGAGTACCAATGAAAAGACCTGTCATTTGGAACTCACCAAATGTGAATCCCTGGCCAATGGTTCCTGCATCATGACTTCTCTGAAAGATCTGGAGAGGAAGTGCTGTCTTTCAGATAGCCCAGTCCCATGCCTTGAAGGGCTTTGAAGGTTAAAACCAGCATCTTGAACTGGACCCAGAAACAAACTGGTACCCAACACAGCTCGCAGAGCAGATGTAACATATGCTGTTTCTAGGGACACATATAACTGTCTGCTTTGCTGAATTCTGTACCAGTTGACACTTCCAAATTCTCTTCAAGGGCAGACCCATATAGAGCACATTGCAGTAATCCAATCTGGAGGTTACTAGGACATGAGTGATTGTAATCAGGGCTTGCTGATCCAGATATGGGTACAACTGGCACACAAGGCAAAGCTATACAAAGACCCTCCTCACCAGGAGTACTTATTTTGGGACTTGAGGCACTCAAAGCATTTTGCCTTCAAAAGAAGCTTCTTAAATTCTTTCTTAGCAAACTCTTAAAACTCAGAGGAATGAAACAAAATTAGCACTACCTATGTATGGATCATGTTGGTCATGATCCCATCTGCTTCATTTTCTCTATTGCTGCTCTACACAAGGATACCCCAAAGTGGCAAGTGTGCCTCTGTGCACCACTGTCTAATGAACCATTTTTTCCTCTTTAGAACAACTGGAAGGTATCTGAGGTAGAGATATTCATGTGGGGCTTTGCCATTCTCACTGTATGTCACTGCTTAAATGTTCATATCACTCCCATAATGGCAGAATTGCTGAAAATTGATGCCATTCATTTCTTATCTCTGTCTTTTCCTTCAATGGCATCATTTCAAGAAATTAACAAAAACAGATGGAGTAGCACATCTGCTTAGCTTTTACAACTCATTGAAGTAATTAAATAATCATTGCTCCTAAATAGAGAAACTAGTAGAAACTGGGGCTGGGTGTGCATGTATGTATGGGAGAGGATACACATTCTTCCTCCCCTTTCCTCATATCTACATTTTTATTAAAAAGGATTAATTGCTTTAAGAAAGAAAGCTGATTTAATCCTTCTGTGGTGAATGTACATTGAGAATAATTGAAGCACAGTGTTTGGCCAATGCAATAAGTTAAATTTACTGTTGTTGATTTGTTCCTTTGCCAACAACAATATTTTTTTTTAAAAAAAAAGCAGGGGTGGGGATTTTAATCAGATAGGATTAAAAGAGAGAGAAGGAAATATTTGCAAAACTGATGCTGGTTTATGAGTATGGACAAGATTTAGAAAGACATTCATTGGATCAGACAGAGCTGCCATCTTGTCAACATCTCAATACAATACACATCTATGAGATGTCTTTGAGAATCCAGAACTCAGTTTTATTTCCTCAGCAGGTTGAATATAATGGCATATAAGATGTGACATCAATAACAGGAAATACTGTTGAAGGAATGGCATACATTCCACTTGATTATTCTCAGGCAATCAACATAAATTCCAGGGCAATTTTTGGCTTTATACATGGTGGGTTACAGAGAAGGAAAGGGGAGGTATTAGATATGTGTATCAAACAGAGAAAGAGAGAACATAATAAGGGTGGAGGTAGGGAGAAAACAAAGGAATTGATAAAAAGCAGTGATAAGGTTCAATTTTATTTGGGGCAGGGGGTGCCTTTGAGTTACTGTTAACTCCTGACAACTGCCTGCAGTTTTCCTGGCAATTTTTTTCACAAGCAGTTTGTTATTGCCCCCTTTCTAGGGCTGAAAGAGAATGACATGCCCAAGATCAACCAGCTGGCTTTGTCCTAAGGCAGCACTAGACCTCCTGGTTTCTAGCCTGGTACCTTAAATATTATACCAAGCTGGCTTTCATTGGTTAGATTATTGGTTCATATTTAAATGTATGCATGTTTTGGATGGCCCTTCCAATGGTTGACAGTAACTTTCATGGGTCATATCATGGAAAAACCAATAAATAAAACCGTCAGGGTGTATAAAAATTGTCCTCTGGTATGTACCGATAAATGCATGTGAATGCACAATGTGTTTCACAATCTAGATATGATTTTGGAGATTGTCTCATGAATGAGCCTTTCAGCTGGTCACATTATTTGTTATGTACAGTGAGCTTTAGGTTATAATTCTGATTTGGTCTACAGAGCCCTGAGTCTTGAAGTTAATATATCTGCTAATTGTCATCTCACTGGGGATCAACCCAATTCATGCCAGTGTAAAGAGTTTCATATGAGAAGTAAGTAGACTATCTATCTGATATCATGTCTTGTATGCCATAACACAATTTTTAGCTCAAAAATATTTCCAAATTCATTTTAGAATGTGTATTTTTGGGGTGGGAAATTAAATATTCCATCTTAGCTTATTATGTGGAATTCTTGAGATTCAATAAAATTAAAGCTACATATCTTGGACTTCAGAAAAGCTCATTTTAATAAAGAGTAGAACGATAAGTAGAATTCTACAACAAGAAAGGGCCTGCATGCTCAGACAAGCAGAAAGTAAAATCACATTTGTGAACAGCTCCAATGTGAAATCAAAGGAAGATTGGATATAAGTTGGCTTGCACCAAAAGTTCAATGAAAATCCAGGACAAAAGACACATTTTGAACATAAAGAGAGGAGAGCAAGGAACTATACATATAGATAGTCTGGAGTGGTAGAGACAATCTGGAGTGGTAGAGATGAAGTGAGGAAAGTTAGATTTCACTACAAGCTAAAGAAACCTAAGGTTTCTAAAAACAACATCAGCAATTTTTTTTTGCTAGACAGCTTCGAAATAGCCAGAAATGAAGCTAAAGTACTAAATTGTGAATCGCAGATGGCAAAAACTGGGGGCATCCACAGAGACCATCAAAAAACTCTCACCAAAACAATAAGAACAAAGTTCTATCTCTTTTTTTATGTGCATTGCAAACACAACCCACACACTAAAAAGGGATTGGGCTTCAATTGTGTCTTCTGGTCACCCTCTTGATTTGTCTCTTGCACAAAATCCTTGGGCAAAAAAGGTTTACAGTTATCAAACAAAACAGAAGTCTGCACACAAGCTTGTAAACTCCTATTCTAGCTCATCTTCTACAAGACAAAGTGATATATCAAGTGGCTGGTGGAAGGCAGATATTCCTATCTTCAGGAAGTGGAAAAAGAGGGACCTGGTATACTATAGACCAATCAGATTTTAGGGAAGATTACAAAGCAATCTTAAACTGCTCAAAAACAGTGCAACTCTTCCTGAATTAATCTTATTTCCATGTTTGATTGGGGTAGCTAATACATTGTTGGTATATTGTTATGCAGGAACAGGGGGCTGATCTTGAAGATGGAAAGAATGAATGACCCATTTAGGGGGACCGTGAAAAAAAAGTTGATACAATTTTGAGGTAGAGGAAGGTGTGAGAAAGGAATTCAGAATAATCTTGCCTTGATTTTATTTAATATAAATTGGAGGAGAGAAAAACTTGGACAGGCTTCCTAAGCAAGATTTTATTATTCTACCTTACTGCAACAAACAACATTGCTAGAATCATCCCATGCCTGGACTAAGCCTATCTTGTAGGGATAATAATTTTGGACATAATATCACTTGGATTCAGCTCAGGGAATGGTCTTAATTATTTTAATTTATTAGCCTGAAGGATAGGAAGAAGTGTCTCTACTAAGACAATGGTCAGATAAGGTGGGCCTGAGCCCTGACCAAGAAAGTAATTTGAGAAAATGTCTCAGACAAACCTCTCCATAGATCACATGAAAGCAAAGGGAAGCACATTCAGACTTGTCTATGACTATGACTGTTAGCAATAATCTAATAATCCTAATCTTTATAGAATTGGTTGATTAATCTGGTCTACTTTCTAGAACTGGCAGCATTTGATCTAGAAAATCACAATAGCTTGAAGGCAACTTAGTTTTTCATACATGTTGTGCGTGTAACTCCCCTGCTACGTGAGCTGCACTGCTTCCAGTGCAATTCAAGATACTGGTTATCTCCTTTAAAGCCCTTCATGGAATGGGACCAGGATACCTGAGGAACTGTCTTGTCCCAACTACATTGATCTGTCCCACCTGGTCAAACAGGGAGGACATGTGGCATATCCTGAGTTTTGACTGGCAGGATCTAGGAGGAGGGTTTTCTTTCCTGTTGCCATCATTATTTGGAACATCTAACCCTCAGAGGTGAGCTGAAGACCCACTCTTCTGGCTTTCCAGGAGAGTGTTTAGACCTGGTTCTATGAATTAGCATGGGGGTCTAAGATTGCAATGCAACCCTGGGGATGGCTGGTGGCTTGAAGGCACTCCTGCTATCTTGCCAACCTTTTTAACCTTCTGGATTTTTAATTTTGACTTTTACTGATAACTTTTAAGTTTTATCTTGTTTTTAACTCTATTTTTATCCGTGCTTGTTAGGCTCGAAGAAGCAGGCTCAAGACATCTAAAGGTTTATTGAAATTACAAAGTCACAAGACTTTTTCCAACTGCTACCCCAATACCTGGCTTCCCAAATTAGGCTAATGGACTTCACAAGGGATGGGACCTTTGGCATTTGTGCATGTGCAGAGACTCCAAACTGATCCTCCTCTTCACTCCTGTTTCAGCCATTCCTTCTCCCACGGTGTGTTTAGTCAAGGATTTATATATTTTTTATTACACTATATAAACCTCCCAGAGTCACTTAGGGAAGATTGGTGGTATAGAAATAATGGTTTTTACTCTGCTCTTCATTTTCCCTCCCATATCTGACAATCAACCAAGAGCATCCATGTAGGAGGTCAAGGGGAGCAAAAAACTCAAGATGGAAGTTGTGACTGTGAGATCAAAGCTCTGTCTTTTTTATTTGTGTGCCAACAGCATTCACATATGCAATGGGGCAAGGATTCAATTGCATGGTTATGGCTGCAATCTTGACTTTTTTGATGTCCGCTGGTGCCAGTGCAATCAACTGTTGAAATGTTTTTTTAAACTGTACTAATTCAATCGGCAGATGGGAGATGGTTGCCTGGAAAAATCATCATCTTTTGTTTTAGATGTTCAGCAGTATGCTATTTCTTTGGCAGAAATGTTTGAGACTAGCTTTCTTTCTGCACTACAAATTTTCTAGGCACAGAAATGTATACAATATTAAAGTCTACGATCCCCAATTTGCAGATTTAAGTGCTTTCGCATAGCAAGGGTGATACAATGTTTTATGTGAACATTGTTCCAAGCAGCTTTGATGGAGGAAGGTGGTGTTTTATATCACAAAGCCAGACAACAACTTCTAATATGAAACATTGCCCTTTTCTCCATCTCTCTAAGAAACAGCTTGATAATAAAAAGGTGTGTTTTCTTTTTAATGTAATAATATCAGGGTAATTTATTTTGACACAAAATGCATTTCTTTGACAGATTAGAGTCCAGCATTATTTCATATGTGTACTTAGGAAAGGTACTTTATTTATTTATTTATTGAACACATTTCTATGCCGCCAATTTCCAAAGACTCTTGGTGGCTTACATAGATTAGCTAATTATACAGTGTGTGTTACTAACCCCGCCCCCCCCTGCTGGCTGGTGATGTTTGCATCCAGGGCATCCTCTGCAGTTCCTGCTTCACCCCAGCAGGAGGGAAGTCCAGCTCCGACTCGCCGTTCCCGCTATAGCCAGCCAGCTCCCACCAAAGTGGTACCCGATTTATCTAATCGCCATTTTTTACGTGCTTTTGAACTGCTGGGTGGGCAGGATAATCTAGATACTATCACCAAAAAGTAATGTTTAAGCTCATAAAATCTTATAGGCACTATACATATCCTTTTTGTAATATCTTCGAAGCAAGACGTTAGGACTATTAATGGAAAGAACACGGATTAGCAACAATTCAGGTGGATGGACTTCTACAGACTCAGTAATTGGCAGCAGCAAGCTTTGGGCATCTACCTATCCAATAACTAATATTTTGTTGTTCCTTCTTATAGGGAGAATCCATTCTTTAAGAAGAGTGATTTGGTTGCTCTGTGGCAGCTTAGTTTTGCATTAAAGAGAGTGAGAGAAAAGGAACAATGACCTTAAGTAATTTAAAAATCTTGTGAGATTTTCTATCTGTAACACAATCTTGTTGAATTGGTTTCAGTCCTAAAAGAAGGTACCATTTGTTATTCTACTTAGAAAGCAATGTGCCATGGAAGTCCCTCCTACAAACTCATTTATACTTCTTCTGGTTACATACAACCAAAATGTTCTCTCCTGTTTCAAAATACGAGGTCATTTTGTCTTAACTATGTTGAAGATATTGTTGATAAATATTTCTAATAAAGCTAAAGAGTTGGTCAAACTCCTGACGGTTACGTAGGAACAGCCATATTGGGTTGGTTGGTTTGTTCGTTCTGGCAATAGGTCAAAAGTTTGTTGTTGCCTTTTTTCATAGTATGTCTTTCTACATCCCAAGGATTATCTAGTCACATCTCCCATTGTCCATCTATTGAGCCTAATCAGGTTAAGTAAGAAATGAAGCGACCTTGGAAGATGTATGTGGGGTCCCCAATCAATTTTTTCTCAGACTGAAGAAGCTGCTTGGATAAGCAGTGAAACATCTTGAAAAGAAAAGAAGCCCAATTGCCATGACTCATCCTCCAATCTCTCTCAGTAAGATTTCTAAAGGAGCTGAAATATATTTAGAATTACTTTATATTAGAAGCAAGACCATATGCAGCTCCCTTGATAAAGAGGAATATTAATCTCCAGTTACAACCTTTTTGTAACCCTTTCTGCAAAACAAAGAAGGAACACATACCACTGAATGTTACCGCTTAGTTTTGTCCAAAGTTGCTCCTTGACCCTTGTGATGCTATTTGTTTACTTGTTTGTACATTTTTTAAACTGAACTTCAAGAAAACAAGAGGCATAAGCATGCATTCAATCATGATGATGCCAAAATGACAAAATACCCGACTTTGCAATGCAAAGACCTTGTGTTGTGAATTTGCCCAGAAGTACATAAGAGGCAGAATTCTGTCACTTGTCCTAATTTGTCTCTTTCTGTGGGTGCTTAGTTCTCTCTCACTAGTTGGCACCAAGCTGGTTTAAAATAAATTATATTGGAATAAGCTTTCTTAGAAGTCTTGGGGAACCCAGGATTTTAGACCCAGGACAATCTGTCTTTAAAAGAGTGGCCACACTATTTTTATGCTTACTTATCAGTTGCTGTGACACAAAGCTTTGGACAGTATTATTATTATTATTCCTCCACCCCAAATATTGCTGGCTCATTTTTCTCTTTGGTACTGGAGTTTAACAATTAGCAATTAAATGTAAATCTAACTTTTTCTTTAAATTAATGCTTAGACAACACTGTAAGGAGTAATTACAGACCTCTTAGTTCAGTCTAATTGCACTAATTGACACGGAACTACAGTTATCATAATTCAGAAAATAGCCACCTCTAATTAATATACATTTTGCAATTACAAGCACGATGAATGTTTTACTTTGTAAAGTGAGTCTCATTAATACAGATTTGTTTTTAAGATGTCATTCCATGCTCAACACAATTATTTTCCTTTTATCCTAACAATTTTGTTTATACATACCAGTTTTTCTAGAATGCAGTCAGGGCTGTTATCATGAAATGGCATGATCCAAACCTCCAAATTTTGATATCCAATAGTCATCCCTCTTGACTTTTGAACAGGTATACTGGAGGGAACACCTCAGAATGTATGGATATTCAACAGAAAGTGAGTTGGACCAAGACAAAAGTACTAAGTTGGATTAACTTTAATCAGAGGACTTGATTTTGAGGGAGGGGGATACAAACCTTGGTTTTATGGATACCCATATTCCACCATTTTAATGTTAAGTAATGTTTTGTATAAAGAGTTTGCCTTATTCCCTGAAATATTGCTAAATGCATCATGACAAATCCTTTAATAAATCTGCTAAAGCCACAAAGAATATAGTACATTGCTAATATATTACTTGTCCATTTAACCCCATTTAATTTACAAATTACTTGTCCATTTGACATTTAGTCCCACCTTACCAAGGAAAGCATTTGGGTGACCTTGAGCGAGTCACCCTCTCTCACCTCAACTCATCTCACAGCACCGTTGTCGTGGGGAAAATAGGAGGAAGATATGTTTGCTCCCTTGAGTAATTTGTAAAAATCATAAAGGTAGGATATAAACAAACAAACAAACAAACAAACCAGAATGGGCATTAGTCTTCAGAACAGTGTTTCAGCATATAGAGATGTTTCACATCATCTGCTCAGTATAGTTCCTTTATGTTGAGATACCAAAGAATGAATATCAGCCATTATGTATGCCAGACATGGAAAATTTGTGGTCTTCTAGGTGTGCTTGAACTACATCTCCCAAAAGTCTCTGATTTCATAGCCAAGGGTGAGGGATGCTGGAACTAGTTCAACTCCTTTTGAAGGGGAATCAATTTTCCACACTTGATATATAAGAAGCACATTCTCTACAATCAAATAGAATTTTCCTAAGGACTATATAGCAATTATACTGTAATTCTGTGCCTCTTGGGAGAAGTCAGATCAGGTCAGTGCATTTTTTGATGACAGAAAATGCTGTTTTTGCCTTTTTCCCAACTTCTCCAAAAATGTTGACAGTCCTTAAAAGTAAAGGTTTCCCTTTCAGTTGTGTCTGACTCAAGGGGGAGGTGCTCATCTCAGTTTCATAGCCTAAGAGCTGTAGTTGTCTGAAGACACTTCCATGGTCATGCAGCCAGCATGACCATATCCCAAGGCACGAAAATGCTGTTACCTTCCCACTGAAGGTGGTACCTATTTATCTGCTTGCATTTTTACATGCTTTTGAACTGCTAAATTGGCAGGAGGTGGGGCAAATAATGGGAGCTCAGCCCAATACACGGCACCTGGGTCTTGAACTCAGGCTGCCAACAAGCCAGCATCCTAAATGCTAGGCCACTGCGCCTCCATCTGGTGGTCCTTGTCTTCCTGTTATTAGAGTTCTGATGTCAGGGAGTGGGGAAAAATGATGAGTAAGCAGTCCTAGGGTATGATGGGAGAAGCTTAGAATATCCCAACCACAAAATGTGCTCTGCAAAGGATGAATTTATACCAGTCCTGACAATGGTTAATCACCTGTTAGGTAAGAGGAATGAGATGAGTTTTATGGGTGATAAAAGGGTGATGGTGTGGGGATGCTTTAACTTATTTGTGAGGACAGATAATAGCAATAAATAGCCCTGTTTTCTATGGATATATAACTCATCTTAAATCCAATCTGGACTCTTGAGTCAGTTTAGAAAATTGAATCAGTTTGATTTGGAAAACCAATGTAATCTGAACTGAACTCTTAGGCATAATCAGACTTTTTCATGAAATCCAGAAGAAAGTACTCTTGCAGAAGTAGGCATCAATTGATTGATTATGTGTTGTCAAGTCAATGACAACTCTACATAGACAGACTTCCTCTATGTGTAGCAGGCTGTGAGAATAACCTTAAGGCACAAGAGGAAGAGCTGCAGATAATGCAACAATTAGGTAAAAGAAATCTGATTCCAAAATAGAAATGTAATTCACTGTTTCAGACATGACCCACTCTAGTTCTCTTTAGGATAAAGGCAGAAGGAGGGGAGGCACATTCATAATTTCGACACTGATATCAGCCTTTTTCTGTCTCAGGACTCTTATATATATAAGGACTCTTATATATATGTCCATTCACGAACACACCTGGATGTACACACCTATACATTTTTCTCTGTGTGGATTTCTGAAGCTTAACCTGACTAAAGGTTAAAATTCATAGACAGTAAATAGATAGACAGACAGACAGACAGACAGACAGACATAAAGATGATAGAGATAGAGAAAAAAATCTAGTTATACCCAAAGGCCCTTTTTAAAAAAAACCCTAAACACATAAAAACAAAACTTATTTTTTCATTCAGCAGCACTGTCTTTAAAGCTGATTCCCCAAAGATGGGCAAACACTTGAAACATGATTGCTAGTTTTATTTCTTCATTTTATGTCGATTTAAGATCACAAGCTATGACTTAATTCTTCAGAGGCTGTATTCCTTAATTTCAGATGAGCCTCAGAGGAAAATATTAAACTTTCCAACTTCCAAATCTTTTCTAAAGTTTAGCTTAATTCCTTCTGCCAAAGACAAGTTAGTTCTGTTCTCATTTTCAAGTCAAGATAATCCAGGGATGAAGTAATAAATATCTCCAAACATACATTTTACAGCATGGAAAGTAAGTGAAAAATGAAAGCAAACAAGCAAACAAAAATAATATTAAAAGGAGGAGGGGTACAATTTATTGTTTAGTGCTTTCCTAATAAGAAAGTAAAAGAAAGAAGCAGACATATTATCACAGAGGTAATGCAATCTAAGGGGAAAAGTAGTGGCTTTGAATTGGAAAAAAAATGATTGATCTCAGGAGCTTGCGAAGAAAAGAAAATTGCTCGCAGATGCATACAGAAGAGTTTCCCACTAAACAGTAGTGTTATTTGAGGAATCTGTTTGGATCCAAATCTTCCCACAAGCTGCATTTGCAGAGTACAATCCTTGGCAGATCCAGTGTCGGTGGTAATTCAAAAGCTCAGCGAGATGGTAACACATAGCTGATCATGGTCTCTTCAAAAGTCTAAGGAAGGTTTGCTCAGAGGGACACCATCGGTGAGGTCAGAGCTGTGGGCTTTCCAGAAAGGAGTAGGAGTAGGAGGAGAAGCAGCTCCTTGAGATAGCCTCCATCTGAGATTGAGGGTCCCTTACCATTTAGATGTCCAGAAGGCTATGAAGACCTGGTTCTTTCTCCTAGCATTGGGCTAGGATGAGGAATTATTATTAGTCAGGAAGCTAATACATAGCTTTGATTAGTCTGGTATCTGTTATTCTTGTTTTTATTGTTGTTGTAAACTGCCTAGTATTATTACGTGAGACAGTGATCATGTAAATTCAGAAGGAAGACAGAAATCCAGAAGATAGAAAAGGCAAAGCATTCACAACTATGCCATAAAAACTACATAAAAGGCATTTCCATGTATGCCACTGGAGTCTGACTCAATTTGAGTCAACTTTACCAATTTATGGCAACCTTATGCAAATTAGAGTTGGGCCCAAATGGACTTTTGTGGCCCCCATATTAAGTAATCTCTTTCTCTGATTTTTTTCAAGGGAAAGGAAACTTTTCTGAAGGACAAATATTAGAAATGAGAGTAGCACGCTACTGAGTTTACAATGTCTTCTCTTGGGACTGAATAGAAATATAGGAGGCCAAGGAGGCTCGAATAAAAAAGCATATCTGTAGCTCAGGCTTGAACTGTAAATCCTTTTTGCTCTCTAAGCTTAGTTTTTTGCTTGCAGATGTTTTATTACCCAACTAGGTAACATCATCAGTGCATAAGGAGGCAACACACGATTGGAGAGAGAATTGAAACATGAAAGAAATGTCATTCACGCCTTCTCTCTAGGTATCTTCTACTTAATTTTATGCAATGGCACCATATCCATCCTTGAGAATTTTACCAAATTCTCTTTTCCGTAGGTCAGAAGAGAAAATCAAATAATATATCAGTGTGAAATAAATCATTGCCAGAGATGAAATGAGCTCCCTCACACCACAGCTTTCTAATCAGAGTGTATGCCTCTGTCAAAGGAAAGGAGAATTTTACCACAGGCCACTCTAACTTTTAGTCAATGAGAGATGAGTATTGCTCAGTCAATTCTGTTGCAAATTGTGACAGTTTGCTCCTTGGAAGATGAGACGATTTAATCGAATTTCCCCATTTCCTTGGTCCCATCAATTCCCAGGAGGTTTCTCATGCAGAAAAAAAAGTGTGTAAATTTCCTCACTTTTGTTTCCCTGTTTCTAAGTTTGAAGAACAAGATCGGTCTGATAAATAAGGAAGATTTTGAGACTTTTTTTGTCTCATGTGGAGCAATTCAATACGATATTATAACTTTTTTTCCATTAGTGGCTTTTTCAATCACTTAGTCAATTCAACAGTTCCATTTCTACCTAGTGTTATTATGCTTTGAGCATTCCCACTCATGGAGTGCATTTGATGACTCATTTTGACTATTTACTGATAATACCATTTCAAGTGAGGATAATGATCCCTTTGTAGATCATATGAGTTATGCTAACCATCCAGGAACTATTCAGAAGATCAGCTTGCCCACAGAGATCTCTACATCTCTGTGCAAAGTCTAATAGACATGATTCTGAAAGACCCATTTGCATCAGATGAGACTTAAAAATAGATTATACTGCAGTTCCCTAGCTAATGGAATGAAACTGCTAGAGCAACAGATCAAGGTTTGTAAGAAACATACTATTTTTAAACAAATAACTAATTTAATGGTCTGTTCTTTACAAGGCATGATTGCTGTTTCATGTAGTAACCTCAGATGATTTTTTTTTCTCCCAGGATTTCCCCAAAAGATTAAAGAAAGGAAGAAATTGTTTGGAGACAGGCAGCATCAAAACAGTAAACAAACAAGCAAATAAATAGGAATATTAGACAAGCTTCCTAGGTAAGGAAGTTGCAGTTGCTACCTTCATCCTCCTTGAAAAGGGACCTTTTTGGTTATTGATCCCTTGAACTCTTACAACCACTTCCAGATTGGTCAAAGACAATGAGGTTTTATTTGTGCCAAGTTTAACAACAAAACCACAAGGATCTATTTACAAGACTATCTAGATACCAGGTTTTGTCCATCAAAATGGGTATGTGGAATGATCACTTCCTAGCAATCAGTTTCTTTTTTAAGGACACAAGGAGCAAATAATAGTTTATTTCTGTTTACTATCATGGTCTCATCTGCATGATGTAGGAGCAGGTTTGTTTACATTTCAGTATGAACCAGCTTAGTCTGCAATACCGAAATTAATATTTGAAATGGAAAGCAATTACCCTTTGATTTTCATACTCTGCTGAATTTTACACTGTATTTCCTAATTTTAAAAATGTTCAAAGCAATGTGTGCTAGAGAAAATTATATGTAAAATATACATATTTGGCAAATGCACTAGAAAATCAGCCTTCTGTAGGGAGACAGAAACGGTTGCTAAAAATGAATGCATTAATGAGTATTCGTCAACGGTTCAGAGGGGTGCCCCGAGGGAGGTGAGAGGGTTGGAGACCAGAAGACAGGCTTTATGATCTCACTTTCATGTAAAATTGCAAATCTGTATACATATACAGTACCACTGATATCATAGGACTGCTGGACAGATTTTTGTATATTACCCAGAGGTGCAAGATTCAGATTCCAATGGAAGAGAATATATGTAGCTTAGGGTTAAATTGTGGCATCCCTGGAGCTGAATTGGGTTTTTGTTATAGACATGTTGTTACCTGCTGTACTGATGATATTACCTTGTCATGTAATGCAATGTCTGCAAGCAAATAACCAAGCTCAGAGAGCACCAAGGATTCCATAAATTTCGATGGTTAAATGCAGATTGCATATAAGTTATGGTGGTATGGTGGCTGAGTGGTTAAAAAACTTGGCTTGTTGGCCAGAAAGTCGGCAGTTTGATAGTTCAAGACCCAAGCATCACCACATAGCAGGGTGAGTCCCATTACTTGCTCAGCTCCTGCCAAGCATGTAAAAATGCAAGTAGATAAATAGGTCCCACCTAGGTGGGAAGGTAACAGTGTCTGTGTGCCTCAGCATATAGTCATGGCGGCCATATGATAAATGGAAGCATCTTTGGACAATGTTAGCTCTTTGGCTATGAAACAGAGATGTATTCTAGAGTCGGTTACAACTGGCAAGGAAAACCTTTACCTTTTATACAAGTTCTTATATATGTGTGTGTGTCCAGCTCACTCACACATGCCACTATCATGATATTTTTTTGCTACAGCTTGCAGATAACTTAACCAGTATGCTACTTTCCATCAAATCACTCCAAGCATCTGTATCAGGCAACACATCAAGATGGAGAAGAAAATTCAAAACTGGGTTGTAAGTAGCTCTGGAGAGGTCCATCATGACTTTGAATGGTCACTAAGTGACTGATCGTAAGGGAAGGACTACCTGTAGTAAATCTATTTCTGGCCAAAATCTGATGTGGTTTTTTTATTGGTTTTGCATTTTTCCAAAAGGGATTCCTCACCAGTTTGTTATAAAAATCTGATGGTGAGTGGAGGCACAGCTTTAAAATCCTTAACAGGCCTACAGGTAATTCAGGATAGGCTTTGAAAAGGCCACTTTCAAACCAAGAAAGTCTCCAAAATAGGGGAGGACCACATGACTCTAGAGGAAATAGGTGTGTATATAGAAGGTGGATCAAAGTGCTGTGAAGTGATTAAGATGCAGAACTAGGACCAGAGAGATCAGCTCTGGCTTTGGCCATGGAAACTCACCTATGACTTCATATCTGTTGCTCTTTCTGATACAACCTACATCATCGGAGTGTTATGGGAAAAACAGAAGCAGGGAAACCTCTGCATGTTGCCTTGAACTGAGAAATAAAAGGTATTTATTTCTCATTAGGATATCTCATCAATATCCTAATATGATTTCCATATTAGAACTTCACCTAGGTGTTAGTATCTTTTTCTCATGTAGTTCCTCCAAAACTAAATGGAGCTTTTGCCCATAAAAATTTTGTCCACATTTAATAACACATGAAATAGCTAACTCTTCATCTTCCAGTGTTTCTATCTAGTATAATCTGAAGCCCAGGCTGAAAGATTCAAATCTGTATGTGATTTCACCCAGCACTGAGCTATTTCAAGAAGATAAGGTTTATTCTCAAGGAATCCTAAGAGATAAAATATATAGTCAGAGGAATAAGAGCTGTTAAATAAATCCATTGAGCAATCCCTACAAAATAGTTTCCAAAGAAAAGAAAATTGGTGCCTGCAATAGAATAAAGTCTATATTCAGAGAGCAAAAGCAGAGAGACCCTTAGCTACAGCAGTCATCTACTTAAAGTATCAGTGAAGTCCCTGATGTGAGAAAATAAAATAAAAAAGGGTACAAATGCAAGCTGTAGCTTTGGAAACCTTCAGATGAAACCTGTTCAACAATCTCTGGCTTGTGCAGACTGAAGGGAGAAACTCCTGGTTACAAGATCAGTTATGGTGATGCTATGGAATGATGAAAACCAATTCAATGACCAAGGAAATAAACAGGAAATTTTCCATGCTCCTGGGAGGAATTGTTGGAGAGAGAATATGTAATATTCCCAACCACATGCTGTTATTCTGGAATAGGCAAGTGCCCTGAATACTTCTCAAAAAAGAGCAACAAAAGTTGGAGGAAAACAGATGCATCTTCCATAAACTAGGAAATATCTTGAGCCTGTGATTGTGAACATGAATGAAGTGGAAATGAGCCAAAGGTGGGGGGAAAAACACATTGTGCACAATTACATAACAAATGGATTGTGCTTGATTAAGTAGTTTAATTAATGATAAGTTTTAATTAATAGTTTAAATGGTTTGACATGATTAATGTCCCTATAAATTTTTATTTTATTTTTTATGCCTTAGAGACATTTTTTGTCTCCCGATGATTGCCTGTTTCAGAAGTGGTTGGCCACTGACTCCTTCTCCTAAGGCTGAGAGGAAGGCCCAAGGTCACCCAGATGGGTTTGTGCCTAATTGGCTTCCCAGTTTCTAGCCTGTGCTTTAACCATTACACCAAACTGGCTTTCACTTATTAATATAATCATTGTAACATCTCCATGCTTAGGGGTGGTATATTTTTGAATGCCAAATCCTAAGCACAGAAGAAGACTTACTGCCATACTTCTGGAGGCAAATGTGCTTGACCATTGCTAGAAGATGACTAGTGGGCTTGCTGGATCATTGGTGTAATCAGGGGTCTTTGGATGTTTTTACAAGTGTGTAAAAACTTCTATCTGTGAATGTACAAAAGCAGCCTCTGCTTATATTTATATGTTCCACATGAAGAGTTATTGAATTTCACTCTTGGAGCACTATTTGTTCCTACTGAACAAATAATATGTACAGCCACTGAAGCATGAGCCAAGGAAAATATTTTCTGAATGAATTTTATAAATCAAACTTATCTGCTTGGGCGTTTAAGGATAAAAAGAAGCTCACGTCTGATATACGACTCTGAGATTTTGGAGACAAGAAGGGAAGAACACACCGAGTTTGGGTGATAGCTGGTGGTAAGAGACGACAGAACTACTCTCTGTGTTGTTGATTAGACCTCTTCTAGAGCTGTATCTTTGAATTCACTTGCAATGAAATGCAAATCAGTGAAATGACCCAATCCATTTGCCTCTATGCTTTGCGGGGGAAAAACAAACCAACCCTGCATTGACTGATACCGGTTCTTATCCGGTTGGATGTTGGAGAGGTTGCTTTATGTATTCTGTCAAGAGAGTGTGAAATTGGGGTGCTTAAATGGTTGGTTTCCTGATGATGAAAATGGCATTGTGAACAACCAACTGCAAATTCTCCTCAGGAGAGAGACTCTCCAACTTCTTGGATCACAGAAAGGCAGTTAGAAAATAGAAGAAAATAGTACAATCAGTCTTGACCCAAATGTTCTTTAAGATATACTAATAGTTTTAGATGGGAGCAAAATTAGTTGCCAGGATTTTTGTAACCCCATTGTTTTCTTCTCAATAAACTCACTAAAGGGTCTAAGACACATCTTGGAAAAGGGTTACGTGTGGTCCAGGCTAATATGTGAACTGGCATGTTCCTGCACTTGCTTAATTTTGAGGTTGATAAGGAATGAGGTTGAATGTCCATTTTTTCAGTGTACAGTTTTCTTTCTAATGGTCGACCTCGAGACACCATTGATTTCCCATGCTTCCAGTGAGTCTCAGGCAAAGACATAATTTGGAATATCAATTTTTTTCAAGTTAGACTCAAGAACATTTCCACAGAAATTAAGGGTGAAATAATGGGTTGTCTTCTGGCATTTCTCCATGATCATCACCCTCATTACAACTGATAATTGTACTGGTATCTGTAGTCAATATTCTCTCTTAGCATACGTGCAGTGGAGAACCTTTAACACTGGAGAAGATCAGACTAACACACAGTGTCTCCTCCCAATCTTCTGACTACTCCTCCTATTCCATGTACTGTAGTTCAGCAGCACTTTGCTCTTAGAAGTAGTTCTAAAATTTCTGAAAAAAAAAGATCAGTGCTTAGTAGAATCATAGAGCTAGAAGAGATCATTTATGTCGCTGATTCCTGTTGCCGAGTTCAAGTGAAATTAGTTTTCATCCAGAGCAGTCTATTCTCTGCCAAAATATATCTATGTTCTTTCAGATTTTCTGGAAAGGTCATCTTCTAGTCTTCTCATCACAGTATTATATTTACTGTACCACTTACTCTCTGGGTAGAATTTCCCAAGGTTTGGATCTAGACTTAGACTGATCCTCATGAAAGAGCTACTCGCATTTCAGCAACCTGGGATATTAATATCTTGGAGAAGATACCCCACCCTTGTCCCAAAGCAAAGCCCATTGATTGTTGTTCTATGATTCCCAATACAATTTGATTTAATCAGTATCTAGCAACAAAGTTGGAATCCACAAGGATACAGAAGAACAGAATAAACTTTCCAAATCTATAAAAATTGTTCTCATCTCGACTGGAGTCATTGTTAATCATCATTACCAAGAAAAAAGAGAAAAACAAATTTAGTTGCATCTTGCCTCTATAACCTAATGTACAGTTTGACTCCGAGCCTTAATGAGAGCATCAGTTTGGTCTAGTGGTTAGACTAAAAACCAGGAAATCAGACGTTCCAGTCACTCTCTCATCCCAACCCACCTCACAGGCTTGCTGTTGTGGGGTAAAATAGGAGGAAGAAAGTGGGTTAAATATGACCGCAGCTTTATTTATAAATAATTAAATAAATCAGAAAATTTGCTTTTGTCCACATAGAGAAAAGTGGTGGCAGCACAAGAAATGGGCCTTTTATTTTGGCACCAAGTGTGTTCTCTTCCAGAGACTGAGAGAAATGATTTATTTCAGCAGACTTTTGTTCCCTGAACAAGCATCACAGATAAATTCTTGTCTGTTATTTTATTGTTCCAAGGGTGCTATTTGTCACAACACTTCTATTTGTGTATGTTTTATTGTACTGTATTCATGTAGTAGTTTTTAAAACACGGTTAAATGGAACTAAGTAGAGACTTGGTTCTATATAATATAGACAAGGGATAAAATATGTATTGATTTCTTTTTCTTTTAAAAAGTCAGCATTCACTGATCAGGATATTCACACAGGATTGAAAAATCACTTTTAACATCTGCCAGAAGAGCAGAACAGAGTGCATTAAAGTATTTTTTTCCCCTGTTCCTTTCCACATCTCTAAGATGTGTAGAAAATCACTGACCACTTGTATGTATTATTGGTGCAAGTATTTTTATTTGACCCTCTAACCTCTATTCCCTTCCTCTCTGATGTGTCTGTGGATCTGAAGGTGAATTTTGAAACCCTCAGTTGGAGAGACAAAGCAAACAATAGTTTTGGAAATCAAAACTTTGAATTGTGACCCAGGTCAATGTTGTATTTCCCTCCTTCCCCTTCTCCTTTTACATAATTAGAATACATGCCAGTCAATTAGGCTTAATTTTTCCCATTTTATTTAAAGGTCATTAGGTTTGTTAGTTCACATTTAATATGCAATATTAACCAGATAAAACCCCTCCTACCTTTCTTCCCTATACATAGACATAAATTATTTAAACAAATGAACCATTTATCAAAGAAAAATATAGATGTATGAGGTTGATATATGAATTTGCTAAAAGTTATGGAACAATTGTCATTAAATGGGGTGGGAGAAGAATATAGGTTTGGGACAAATGTACAGTAAATCTGAATACTTGACATTAACATTGAGTTCAATTTAATTATAGCAAATATAATAGAGATACCTCTGCGAATTGGGAGGGGTATAAATTTAATACATAAATAAATGATGATGTTTCAGCTGTTATTTCATAATTATGTCTTTCCATCACAATAACAGTCACAATTTGATAACCGCGTTTGGTGTCAAGAACATTCTTGGAGGATGGCTAACAGCATCAAAACGGAGAGTGTGATTGTGAGATCAAAGTTCTGTCATTTTTACTGTTATTGTACACATCACACAAACAGAAAAAGGAGTGGATCCCAGTGGGTCCTCAATTTAGAGACCGTTGTGATTTTGATTCAAGGGAATTCCAAATTTTCATTGTTTCTTGTAGGGTCCAAGCAAAGATCTTCTTTTCAGGTGTCTGCACTTATAAGAATCTTAGCTAAATTTGTAATCATCCATTGCAACTTTTTGATTTTTGTTTTGCTTTTCTGTGATTCTGATAGATTAAATAGCTCAGCTCACATGGCCATACTCACCATACAGTAGGCTTCCGCAGGAAAACTGTGTGTGTCAGATTTCTCAGCAGTGTAGCAGAGTCACCACAGAAGCCCCATTCCTTTTCAACACATATCATGAAGTTGCCTCCACATCTAAAAGGTATGGATTTTCTAGCTTAATGTTCTGCTGGAGGTGCTGCAACATCCATGACTCCCATAATCTCTCAAAGACTTTTAGCAGCAGTTTTTTGTTCAGCTATACTCTCTCCTGCTCTTCAAAAGTTCACCTTTGTCTGTAACAGTGCTTCATGTCACCATTTGCTTAGCTTTCGCCGCTTGTGAGAACTGAAAACACCCTTGGTTGCCTTCAAAATCTCACTCCCAAAGGTTTTGATTCATCACTCTCAAAGGAACTTGCTGACAGACTGCAACATTTATGTAATAGAACTATTAGAGATTCAGGCTTAAAAGCAAAAATGTCTATGGCAACATGTGGCATATGAAGGCAACATCTGCCTGTAAACTCCAGACATCTGTATCTTGCTCTGGGCTTGTGTGAGCTCCCTCCACAGCTGTATCATAATCCTGGGAAAAGATTCAGATAGCTCCTACAGGGCCTAAAGCATTTTTTTTCCTACTTTCACACGTGAAGCACTGCACAACCCTATTAAATATTATCTCTGAGGAATCATGCCAAATGCCATTTTCCCCATCAGCCCAGATGCTTCTTTAACCATATACGGTATAGCTTTTTACCTACGATACTCATCCACTCTGTTAAACCTTTCTATTATTTGAATTATTAATATTTCTGGAGTCCATCCAACACTGAACGGAAGAGGATATTTTAGAACTTCTTCATTCTTAACTGGAGTAGAAACAAATGTTTAAGACTGGAAGCAGGGATTCAAAGACCCTACCTGCTGGGCAATTCAGACACAAGAGATGAGAAATGAAAAGTGAACTGAGAGACTTGGTACTGGATGGTCTAAAGCTGGATCTGGGGTCCCATGCCACAGAAAGAGAAGATGTATCTATTTCATACCAACAATTACTAAACTTGTTTCAAGACCAAGGATTGTATCAAGACATTCCCAGATGATGTGAAAGTAAGAATTAATCCAGAGCTAGCTATCATGTTCAGTGAAATAAAAATAGTAGCCCTAGATACTTTGAGATCTTAACTCTGGACTCTGGAAAGTGGTTATGTAGTCTTTTGCTTATTCAAGTCTATACAATGGAGGCATATTGTCTTCCAATGGGCAAGTCATGATGTTAGGATTCAAAACACAACTTCAAGGATTTCTCAGGATTCCTCAGACTAAGATGAGAAGGAGAAGAGTGAACAGTCAGCTACCAAAAAATCCTACTCCGATGATGATATAGCAGTTTCTTGCCCCAGGTAGAACTCTGACTTTATTATCAACAACTGTTGGGTAATAAGGACTTTTTTCTCTGAGAAAGATAAGAAGACACTGTCTGAGTTGGAGGAGGCAAGATACTGTATACATCAAATAAAGAATAATTTCAATAAAAGCCCAGAGACTTTTTTGTAAATACTTCAAAAGAGACCATGCCAGTGTCCTTCTCTTTCTCTCTCTCACACACATATACATATATATATTCTAAAATGTATCCATAAAATGTTAATATTTAACATTTTAATAATAATAGAACAGCTCAATACTTTATTAAAATTTAGCCATGTAAGCCACCTATGACTGTAATTTTGTGTTTCTAGTACAATATGTTGTTTCAGTACAATAATATGCAACATCTTTTCTAACCTTTCTAGACTTAGAACAATCGTCATCAGAGGTGGGAGTCAATATCTGTTTATATGAACTTCTGCGATTGATACGTTTTCAGATCTTGGGCTGACATTTATTTTTGTTTATTTATTACAAAAATTTCTATGGCTGCCCAACTCATTCACAGCGACAGCAAACAGAAATAAAACCCCAATACAAAACCAAATAAACCCTCATCCCTCTGTTGATAAGAATCAAACAACCACTTGATGGGCTTCACATCACCCTGGGATTCCAAGGCCTGCTTGCAAAACCATGTCTTCAGGGCTTTTTGAAAGAGTATAAAGATGGAGACCAATTTTATCTCCATGGTAATGATGTTCCACTGGGAGGGAGCTACCATGGATAAGGCCCTTCTTCTTGGTTCCACTAGATGGACCTCCTTAGGAGAAAGGACCCATAACATCTTTTGTTTTCCTGCTCTGGTAGGTCAGGTAGATGTAACTGGGAAAAGATGGTCCCTTCAAATAACCTAGTCCCAACTTTAAAGGTGACATTTGTTGTTCAGTTGCTCAGTCATGTCCAACTCTTCACAACACTGTGGAGGTAACACACAAAGCCACCCTGTCCTGCACTGTCTCCTGGAGTCTGCCCATGCCCATTCCCTTTACACTGACATGCTATCTAACCACCTCATCCTCTGCCATCGCCTATGCCTTTTGCCTTCAGTCTTTCCCAGCATCAGGGTCTTTTCTAATGAGTCCTCCCTTCGCATTAGGTGGCCAAAGTACTTGAGCTTCAGCTTCAATATCTGTCCCTCCAATGAGCAATCAGCATTGATTTCCTTTAAGATTATCTGGTTGGATCTCCTAGCAGTCCACGGGACCCTCAAGAAT
>JANHZU010004127.1:74540-95482 GCA_032468055.1 Acrochordus granulatus | reverse complement strand
CGGTCCAGTATGGTTGAACCTCCAGCATAGTTTACATCTTCATCAGAGCACACAAGCTCCACAACCACATCAATATAGTGGTTCAATGGCAGTTATAAATATTAATACTGGTAGTATTATTAATATGTTTATACCACCTTTATTATTTTTGTAATAACTCACGGCAGTGAATATACCTAATAGTTTTCCTATATTCCTTATAACATCAATCCTGTGAGCTGAGCTGAGTCGAGAGTGACTGCCCAAAAGTCACCTATTTTGCTTTTGTGTCTAAGGGAGGCCTAGAACTCATAGTCCCCTGGTTTCTAAAACAAAACTTGAATCACCACACCAAACTGACTCACACCATTCAACATAACAACACTATCCATTTTAAAATAAAGATGAATACAATATATTTTTTGGGCAGAACATAGTGAAACATACTGGCTCCAGGTTGGCGAGTTTGTATATGCTCTCATATTTATTCAACCTATATGCAGAACATACACAGTGGAACCTCCAATTGAGAGCCTAATTCATTCTGGAAGAATGCCCTTAATCCAAATTGCTCTTAAACCAAAGCCAGGTTTCCCATAGGAAACAATGTAAAGTCAGATGATCCATTCCATACCCCCAAAAATATTCACAAAAAAATAATTTTCAATGGAATTTTATGAAAAATTATTGTCCCTAATATCTGAAACAAGTAATAATGATTAACACACAATATAAAGCAGAAATAGAACAAGTTAACCAGCACTTATGGATCTACTCCGAGGCAGATTCTGGCTATCAGCTGCTGCTAGATTGGCTGCTGTCTGGTGACCCTTGTTGGATCGGGAGGATCCGCTGCCGCCACTTGAGGCAAAACAGCCTTTTCTCTTTTCCCTCACTAATATCTTTTCAGGGGTCTTTCCTGGATGGTGTGGAAATATTTCTCATCATAACCTGCTTCTGTGATATGAAGAGTGAAGAAGAGATGGCAGGAAGGGGACAGTCTGGATGGTGCCAGGAGGGTGTGTGTGTCTGTGTGTGTGGGAGAGAGTGTGAGTAAGTGACAGGAAAGACAGAGGGTCAATCTTCCTCCACTTGAAGAGATTGGCAGGAGGGGGAGGGCTGTCTGTGTGTGAGAGTGACAGGGAAAGGGAGGGTCAGTCTTCCTACACTTTGCAAAGAGTCCCTGAGGGACTGGCTGAGGGAAATGAAAAGAAGGAGAGGAGGGGTAGAGGGATTGCCTGGAATTTGAATCTGGAGTCTGTGTCTTGGGAATTCCTTTGCTTGAACGCTTTTCACTTAATTTACACTTTTTACAGAGCGAGAGAAAAGAACCATCGGCTCTGTTGTGAGGTTTCCCATGCAAGCTCATCACGCGGTGCTCATCTTGCAAGTTGCTGCTCATCAACCAAATTAAATTTTATTAAAAAAATATTGCTCGTCTTGCGAAAATCTCATGCACCGAGGTGCTCACAATCCGAAGTTCCACTGTATTGGGAAAAACTGGATTGTAGGATGATGAATATTATTTTAAAATTAGAAAAAGTAACATTAATAACCTGCATTATTCTGATGATATACCTGTATACCTGAAAATGCAAATTATGTGTAAGTTCATGTTTTGTATATCAAGGAGTACATTGAAAAAAATGGGACAATATTAATTATAAAATAGACCAAACTAATAACAACAGATACAGCAAACAACCATGAAACTGACAATGAAAAGACTGAAGTTGTGAATAGCTTCTACATTTTAAGATCAAATAGCAACAGTAATGGAACCAGTACTCAAAACATATGCTAGAGATAACACTTGATAGAGAAGCAATGAAGTCCTTGAAAAAAATATTTGGATCCTGGGAAGTGTCCATATCTACAAATAGGTATGGAAAAGGAATACTGTATGGAAAAGGAAAGCTGGACTTTGAGAATGCATGACAGAAAGAATATTGATACTTTTGAATATTGTTTTGGAGTGTCACGGATAGCCAAGAAAAAAAAATAGAATAAAAACCAAAGACAAAAATAACCAAGCTCAGTCATCATACTTTGGACTTAATACGTAAAATCCCATTTCTCTTGAAAAGTCTGTGATGCTTGGAAAGAAAATCTGTGATGGAAGGAAAGAGGATGATCAGCAGCAAAATGGATGGACTCAATTAGAGCAGCAATAAGTGTTTCATTGGAAAACTTGAAAGACCAGGTTGGAGACAGATTCTTCTGAAGAAAATCTTTCTATGTGATTGCTAAAAATTGATACCATCCTCATGGCTCATCAGCATTATCATTACCTACAGATTAAGAAAATAAATTATTTGACATTATTTTACTATGGGCCAGATTAGACCTAATGTAGCTTAGGTTGCCCTTTCTTTGTAATAAATCACTATCATGTCAATGAAGTTTTTCAGTCATCCAGGTGGAATTGTCTGAAAGCTGAGTCATGGCAACTGAACTTCTTTTCTTTTGGTTCATTACGTGATGAGGTTTTTCCATTGGTACTGAGTCTCAGCTTCATCTGCTGTTGCAAGGTGTTAATGGTGAAATGGACCTGTCTTATCCTTTCATCAAGAAGTTGTTTTTGTGCCTTTTGTAGGATCTTGTCTCTTAGGGGGAGCCTGTAACCCCCACGGAGTGTATCCGCGGGTGGCGGATTGTGTGCTCTGATGAAGATGTAAACTATGCTGGAGGTTCAACCATACTGGACCGGTCTTACCAGAGGAGCCAGACAAAGCATGACTATCCCATAAAAAATATGACAAGAAGTAAATTATAGAAACTCCTGCCAGCTCAATCATCACCTAAGTCAATAAGGATTATGCTAGTGTTGGACTTCCTGGATATCTGGTGAAAAATGGGCTACAGGGCTTAGGAATTTTGGCTGAGCAACCAGGACCAGCAGCTGCAGAACTACTGGAAAAAAAGGTGTTAACACATCATAGATCACATAACAAATAATCACATAACACACATAACACATCTCTGGATTTCAGCGGCACATAAATTAAATAAATAAAATAGATCTACAAAAATTAAAAACAAAGAAATAATGATCTGTTATTACAAATCAAATCCAAAAGAAGAGGATATCTGAAAAGAGTGCACCAGTCCAGGAAAAAATAACATCCAGAAATAGAAATAACAGAGGCTAGCAGATCAGCTTTGATTTATAATAAGAAATAAAGTAGATTTACAGAGAAATAAAGTAGATTTACAATTTACAGAGGCAGAATTGAAAGAACTGCAAAGCTTACCCAGGGCAAAGAAACTAAAGCCTTGCCAGAAGTAGCTCAGATTGTAGAGGCAAACCGGGGGGGGGGTGGGCAAAAGTAAAGGAAATATTAATTTATATTCCCAAAACAGACACCCTCTCCTCTGCCTTCTCCTCAAGAAGAACAAAGTTATTTAACTAAAAAAAAAAATGAAAAAAAAAGAATGAGCACGTAGAAAACAAAAACAACAGAATATGACTACCTGCATTGAAGCATGTTCCAAAAAAAAACTAGCCCAAGTATTAACAGATGCCAATACTATAATATTAAATATAAGCACCAGCTCACTGCAAGAAACAGACCAACTAATATACAACATAGCTACAGTTTTAACTGAATACCTGGAATTCAGTATCAACAAAAAAGAAAAAAAGCCAAACAGTGCACCACCAAAATGGAAGATCAGGATGGAAAATAAGATCAGACGCAAGCAAGCTAGAAGATGAAAGAAAAAAGCTGAAGAACAAGAGGACTAAAGAATACCTGATGAAGAAATATCACTTAGAAACAAAGAAAATTAAGGAAGCTTTGGAAATAATAAAGCAGAAGAAAATAATCTTATTTATTTATTATATTTATATGCCGCCAAACTCAAAAATAACTCTCGGTAGCTTACAGTAAAAGAAATAATAATAAACAACAATTAAAAACAGTTAAAAACAACCTTTACAAATAACCAACTGGACTGAGAGGGGAGCTAAAAATATACATGAGGGAGGAGGTGAATATTAAACCACCAACCACCTCCAAGATGATGTATCTCTATTGAAGCCCTGTGTAGCTGGCAGAGCCAGGTCTTAAGGTTCTTCTGGATGCAGATAAGGGTGGATGCAGAGTTCACCTCTGGGGGCATGATGTTTCACAAGGCAGGAGTCACAGCAGAAAAGGCTCTTCTTCTTTATCTTATCAGCCAAAACTCTGTGGCGGATGAGATTCAGAGGAGGTCTCTTCCATTGGATCTTGTGGGGCTGGACATCCCCATTGGGGTGACACAGTTCCTAAGGTAGCCCAGTCCCACTCCATGAAGGGCTTTAAATGTCAAAACCAACACCTTGAATTGCACCCAGAAACAGAATGGTGACCAATGCAGATCACAGAATAAAGGTATTACATGAGTTGTTCTATTGGCCCCTATGATGATCTGCACAGCAGAATTCTGCACCAGCTGCAGTCTCAGGAGCAAGAGTAGCTCCATGTGGAGCACATTACATAAATCCAATGAAGAGATGATGAGAGTATGAGTGACTGAGTAAAGGGAGCTCTGGTCTAGGAAGGGGCTCAACTGACACACAACATAGAGTCATGCAAAGACCTTCCCAGCTGCAACTGCCACCTGTTCTTTGAGCAGGAGTTGCAAGTTCAGGAGAACCCCAGATTGTGCACCAGGTCTATCTGGGGTAGTGCTACCACATCCAGAGTTAAAGTTGTTGAAGTTCCAGAATTGGTTCCCCCAGACACCCAAAGCCACTCAGTCTTGCCAAGGTTCAATCAAAGCCTGTTGTCCCCCATCCAGACCCATACAGCTTCCAGTCACTTGTATCATCAGGGATGGAGGTGATGGTAGTCACGATAATCTCTGAGTATCGGCAGTGTAGTGATGGTACCTCAGCCCATGGTGACAGATGATCTCACCTAGTGGTTTCATGTAAATGTTAAAAAGGAGAGGAGAAAGTACTGAACCTTGTACTGAAACACAGTAGTGGTTGTAGACTGTACTGTAGACTCTCCCTATTAATACCGATTGGGACTGGCCTTGGAGAAAGGAGCCAAACCAGTGCAAAACTGCACTGCCCAGCCCCAACCTCCACAGCTGACCCCAAACGATACCATGGTCAATGTTATTGAATGCTGCTGAGAAGTCAAGGAGAACTAGGTTGGATGCACTACCTCCATCCCACTCTCACCAGAGATCGTCCACAAGAGTGACTAATGCTGTCTCCATCCCATAACCAGACTTGAACCCAGACTGAAAAAGGTCCAGAAAATTCATTTCCTCCAAGAATCTCTGAAGCTGCCATGCAACCCTTTTTCAACCACCTTCCTTAAGAAGGGCAAGTGGGATAATTAAATAATAATTATCCAGACTGGTGGAGTTCAATGAAGGTTTTTTTAACAGGGAATGAACCAGGGCCTCCTTAAAAGGACCCAGAAATGTCGCCTCTCACAGTGAATCATTAATCACTGCATGGACCTACCTGTTAGTCACCATCATGGCAGCTTTCACCAACCAGGAGGGACAAGGATCTAATTGACAAGTGGTTAGCATCAAGGACCCTGGTCCACTTTATCTGGAACAAAAGGATCAAATTGTTCCCAGATAACTGGACAAGCCTTATCTCCAGAAAAATTCAAGTGAAACTGCATCACACATAGCTTCCAACTGGAACTGAATTCAAATGATTTTATCTGCCAAGTATTCAGCAAATTCCTCTTCATGGCCCTGGAGAAGATCTCCATAGTCCCATAGAAGGGACTGGGTGATCTTAACAGGGCTGAAGGATGACACTCTGAAAATGCAATAAGGGTGGAGAAATAATTACGTTTCACTGCCCTTATTATCACAAAGTAGGCCTTAACAGTGGCTCTAACTCACGTTCGGTCAGATTCTTCTCCAGACTTTGGCCAGCCATATTCCAAGCATCTCTTTACCATTTTTAACACCCACAACTCTTCCATGAACCACAGAGAGTGCCAAGAGCAATGAATAGAGAGAGGCCACATTAGTGCAATCCTATCCAAAGCCTCAGCTGTCCTTTGGTTCAGCAGAACAGTGCAGCAATGCCCCTGGAACATCCCCCAGCTCCTTCTGAAACCCATCCAGGTCCATCAGTCACCAAGGGTGGACCAAACAAATAGTACTATCTCTTTACAGAGATGGGTGGCATAAGGCAGTATCTATGACACCAGGGCATGATCTGACTATGACAAGAGGGACATTGAAAGTTCCCCCTGCAGATTCCATTACCATTTCTCTGACAAGAAAATCATATCTGAGTGTGATCATTGTCTTGAGTAGGGTCCAAAATAAGCTGGTATAGGCCATGGCTGCCACAATCCAGGAACTCCTAAGCTAATCCTGAGGACAGACTCAGGGATGGCAAACTGAAATCCCCCAGGACCATCAGCCTGAGGAAGTCCACCTCCAATCCTGAGATAGCCTTGACCAGCTCAAGCAGGGAGGATGCTACATAGCAGGGAGGCTGACACAGTAGCAATGATCCCAACTGATCCCAAGAAACGTGTTTCAAGAACAGGGCCTCATAACTGGACACTTGTGGAGCAAGACCTCTGAAGGCAAAAAATAGGTGGATAACAATAAACAAGAAGCTAAAATGAAAGAACTAATGATAATTGCAGACATGATGGAGGAAAGGGCAAAGAAGTTCAAAAACTGGTCAGCACAGGTGAGGGTGAACTGCATGGTTTTTGGTTGAAATATCTGACTGGTCTACATCCAATCATTTTCAAGTAGTTTAATAAAATACTGCAAAGAGGTGAAATTAAAGAGTGTCTGACATCTGGAAAAACTTACCTGATAATAAAAAATCCAGCAAATGGGCACCACCAGGAAAATACAGGCCAACAATTTTCAAATTGCTAACTGGTGTAGTAGCATGCAGTGCAATAGCATATAATTGAAATGAAGCTCTTTCCACCTGACCAGTAAGGAAACCACCCAAATAGCACAAAAGATCAGCTCCTAATAGACAAAATGATTCTGGAAACCGGCAAGAGAAGGAAGACCAACTTGAATGTAGCATAGATTGATTATAAGAAGCCATTCAACTCTCTGCCAGATAATTGGGTATACAAGTGCATAGAAATAACAGGAATCTGTCAAAACATTAGAAGCTTTTTGCTACAATTGATGGCACAATGGAAGAGGTGATTGCTGGTCAATGGTTATAAACTGGGAGATGTTAATATCAGGAATCTTTCAAGGAGACTCACCGTCACCACTACTGTTTATCATAGCACTTGTTTCTCTGCAACGATATTGAACAAATCAGGCCATAGGTATCAAACATCAAGAACATCTTGCAAGCTGTCTCACCTCCTCTACATGGATCTGAAGCTGTATAGTAAAACATATGAAATAGAATTGCTGCTCAACACTGTACAGATATATAGACAAGATATTGCAATGGAGTTTGGACTAGACAAATGTAATACCTTCACCATGAACAGCTGAAAAATTGAAAAAACTGAAGAAGCGAGTTGCTCTATGGAAATGACATCAACAGTCTGGATGAAGACAATCACTACAAATACCTGGGCATCCTTCAAGTTGACAATATTAACCACACTGAAGTCAAGAAAAAGATCAGAAGTGCATACATCACAAGAGTGAAGAAGATCTTAAAATCCAAACTCAAAGGAGGAAATACCATCAAGGCAATTAATACCTGGGCATACAAGAAAGACCAAATGAAGAATAAAAAAAGATATGACAAGGCTAAGACTATGGTCAGTATACAAAAAAACAAAAACAAACTTAGAAGGCAAAGCAGATAATAACAAGACCTGGCACTGGATAAGAGCCACAAAATTAAAGAAGGAGACAGAGGGACTAATCCTGTCTGCACAAGGCCAAGCTATAAGAAAAAATGTATATAAGACTAGAAATGAGAAAACAGATGCCACCTCTGCAAAGAAGCTAAAGAAACAGTGGAGCACCTAATAGTTGTTGTTCAGTCACGCAGTCATGTCTGACTCTTCACAATCCCATGGACTGCAGCACACCAGGCCTCCCTGTCCTACAATACCTCCCAGAATCCACCCAAACCCACACACATCACCAGAAGGCACATTATTAATAAAAAGATGTGGAGGAGCTCAGCAAAGACATGGTCAGAGGCTAATAAAATGGGCTAAAGGACATCACTGGAGAAGGTGATGGCAACCCACTCCAGTATGCTTGCCAAGAAAATTCCATGGACTGCAACAAAAGGCTATAAGATAGGATGCCAGAAGATGAGCCTCTCAGATATGAAGGAATTACAAATAGCTCCAGAAACAGTGAAGTGGCTGGGCCAAAGCCAAAAGGATGCTCAGTTGTGGAAGTGACTAGAGGTGAAAGGGAAGTCTAGTGCTGCAAAGAACAATACTTCATAAGAAACTGGAATGTAAGATCTATGAATGTGAAAATACTCAGACATGAGATGGCAAGATTGAAAATCGGCATCTTGGGAATCAGTGAATTAAAATGGACAGGAATGGGTGAATTTAATTCAGATGACCACGACATCTACGACTGTGGACAAGAATCCCGGAGAAGAAATGGAGTAGCCATTTTAGTCAATAAAAGAGTGATAAACGCAGTTGTTGTTCAGTTTCACAGTCATGTCTGACTCTTCATCACCCCATGGACTGCAGCATGCCAGGCTTCCCTATCCTGCACTGCCTCCCAGAGTCTGTCCAAGCCCATGCTCATCACACTGACTATGCTATCTAATCATCTCATCCTCTGCCGTCTCCTTCTCCTTCTGCCTTTAGTTTTTCCCAGCATGTATATAGGCATTTTGTTGTTGTTGTTGTTGGTTGACAACTGTTTTAGTGATGAAGAACTAATTGGATAGGAGAAATTGGGAGAGGGGAAAATATCCATAAATGTATGGAACAGAAATAAATAGTAAATGGCTAGAAATAAATACTAAACAATTTAGTAAATAAGTAAATAAAATAATAAATAATAAAGGCTAATAAATAAATTAGTAAATGATTAGAACAAGATAACAGTTTAAACCATGTTAAAAAATAGACAAGCAATTTGATGCCTGAAAAAAATATATTAATATTGGTTCACTGCTGAATCTAATAAATAAATCCCATAGATGTGTTATCAATATAAAGAAGGTTCTTTCTTTATGATCATGAGCCTAACCTCTAAATGTTAGGGCTAGCACATAGGGATCTTCTTTAAAGATCATAATCTAAAATATAGTTATTACAACAGGAAGCAATCATTCTTCCTATTGTTCCTAAATTGCATAGTGTTTTATATATCAATAATGACACTGAAAAAGAAAATAACAATAATTAAGAATTCTACACCAAAAAATAAATTTTATCGTTCCACGGACAACTATGTTTTTCCCCCCTTCACTTTTGTTGTTGTTGTTTTTGCTGTTTATAGATCTGGCCATCGTCTTTATAAATTTAGGAGTTTAACTTATTCTGTCATGAAACATACGGTTGCACTAGATTATTAGATAAACCTTACCACTCTAGTTGTGGTCTTTTGGGGGGCTCATTTTATTTTTAAAATGTTGAAGGCTACACACATTCCTAAATACATAATCTGTTTAGGGTTGCATTGCATATTATTAGGTGCTGATTCAAGCAACGTTTAAGCTAGAATAATAGCAAAAAAGCCACTATTTTCCCTTTCTCTGTTTTCCCTTTCTATTTTCCACTCTTCCCCCACCACTATTCTTTTCTCTCTTCTTCCTCATGCAGTAGGGATAGATTGTTTTTCACAGAGATCTGAATTGAATGCTTACAAAGTGTTCTTGAAATTAGTCCAAGAGCCCCATATAATTACTCTAAGGGCTGCAGATCACCAATTCATGCCTGCAGGAATGCAGGGCTGTTGCCCTTACAATTGTACATTATACATTTAATATATACTCCCATTTCCCTGGGAATGCTACCACACCCAGCATAGTAATTCAGCATTGCAGGATACTGGGAATTAGAAGTAGGTATTTAATTTTCTCAATGGAGATGGCTTAAATCCAGATTACTGTGTTGTTTTTGAAAAGATTTTTTGAAGCATGAACTATTTTTGAAGAAAAAAGGGAACACCAATCTTTGAAAGTTCTGTCAAATTGTTAAGTCCTTATCAATGAGACTGCTGGAAATACCAGTGGGCATACACTTTCCTGCCTTCTTCTTCTTTTTAATTACAAAAGCCTCACCAGTCTGTCCATTTTGTTGCCCATTAATCTTCTGGCTGATTTCCAAACAGTTAATTATGTTAAAGCAGTCATCAAAACGTTAAACTCTCACTCATCTTCTGCTCTGAAAGGGAGCTTAGCTGAAAAAATGTGATTGTTTGAATAGCTACATCCTACACACATTTGCTCAGGAAGTGATAAAGCCGACACAATTACCTGGTGGGCTTCTGCGGAACTTGTGCCAAGAGGCTTCCTGCCCGATTACAAACAATGGTTGAGGAAACCAGCCTCATGGCCAGGAAGCCCTAATTACTCACATCATTTTTTTCTTCTCATATTTCACTGTTCTTAAAACAATAGACTGAACCTCTTCCACCCAGTGGAAATGCAATAATCCAAAGTATGTTTACTGATAAGTGAACTGGATTTTCTCTCTAACTGTGCATACAATTACATCCTTAGCCTATTTTGTGCTGAGGTAACACTAAATGCCCAGCTTTTTTTTCAGACTGCACAAAGGAATTCCAGGATGGACTTGTCTCCTATTTCATGGTAAAACAGTCAAGAGTTGGTAGGGGGCAGCCTTGTATTTGGAAGTATCTCATACTGGAAACACTATCCAGACATGTTTATGGATAAACTATAAGAAAAGAGAGAGGGACTTTGAAGCTGCCCATCATCAGTCAATCCCAGAATAGCCAACAGGACAGACAGGCATGTCCTCTGGTCACAGTTTTCTTCACTATGGTGAGTTGCAGTTCTTAATTTAGTTGATATCAAAGCTTGGTGATTTCATAGAAATGCCCAAGTTGTTTTCTTGACAGCAATATGGAGATGGCTCATGCTTTCCTTCTTGAGGGATGTTTTAGCCTCCAAATCTAGTTCTGTTGTTCTAGTCTTGATGTTTCCTGATGTCTCAAATTTAAATTGTGACTAGGCCTGACCCTGTTGATTTAGCCCTGACAAGGTCACTCACATGCTACCACCTGCTGAGGTCTAGTTCCATTAAATCTTAAATTTAGGAAAGTTTGTTACCATTTTTGAATGTTGATCTCACATTTGTGTATTAGTTGGCTATGCTAATCTAGAATACCAAAAGTGAAAAAAAAATGTTGTAAGTGTATGTAAGCTCCCTTCTGAAAATATTGCTACCCCAAGATACATACCACACAATGTTATGTGTAGAATCTATGTTATGTATAGAATATGTAAATAATGATTAATTATTTAAGGACATTATCTCTGAACTAGAAGGATATGCTCATTTTGTCAGTTCAGAAGAGGTTTCCTGGGATTTTAATTCTTAGATAGAAACCATCAGGAAATCTCATTTATCTCTCTCTCTCTATGTATCTATGTGTCTATGTATCTATCTATCTATCATCTATCTATCTATCTATCTATCTATCATCTATCATCTATCTATCTATCTATCTATCTATCTATCTATCTATCTATCTATCTATCTATCTATCATATATCTAGGGGGCATGGTGGCCAAGTGGTTAAGACTTTGGGCTTGTCAGCCAGAAGATCAGCAGCTCAGCAGTTTGAGAACCAAGCACTGCTGTGTTAGAGATTGAACTCCCATTATTTGCCCCAGCTCCTGCCAGCCTAGCAGTTTTAAAGCATGCAAAATGCAAGTAGATAAATAGGTAACACCAATTTAGTGGGAAGGTAACAAAGTTCAGTGAGCCTTGGTGCATAGTCATGTCAGCCACATGACCAAAGAAGCATCTCGGGATGATGCTGGCTCTTCAGCTATGAAATGAAGATGAGCATCACCCCTTAGAGTAGAAAACAACTGGCAGAGGAAACCTTTATCTTTTTTAAACAGGTACCATCTTTGGTGGGAAAGGTAACATATTCTGTATGCCTTGGCATATAATCATGTTGGCCACGTGACCACAGAAGCATCTTTGGACAAACACTGGTTCCCTCAGCTGTGAATCGAAGATGAGCACCACCCCCTAGAGTCAGCCATGACTGGTAGGGGAAACATTTACCTTTTTATACATACATAGATATACACACACACATACACACATATATACGTATACACATGTGTGTGTTAGCACATGCACATACACGCACACACACACACATATATTCTAGGGCTCTAAATTTCCTGGTGATTTCCATCCAAATATTGAAATATCTACTTGATATTTCATATAAAATTGATAAGGTGCTACCATCATTTATGATATCTATGTCATCAGTATGTATTGTGGCACTCTACAGCAGAAACCGGAAAACTCCAGTCCATAGGCCTTATCTGGCCTACCTGACAACATTAATTGGGACTCTTTCTCCTTCCCTTTGACATTAGATGCTTTGGCAGACCTGTATTTTCTGCAGTGAAAAACTGAAATTGCTTCAGAGGTTGAGTGACTGCAACAGCTGATTCCTCAAAAAGTGAAGATGTGAGATTGCGGTAGATACTCTGTGGTTCACAATGGTGGGAACTAATTCGATTTTTTCCAGACTGCACTGACAGCTTTTGTCCATGGAAGTCAACATGGAGACTTCTCTCTTTGCCTAATCTGAACTGAACTTCTCTGCAAAGGGAAAATTAATAACTTTGACATACTGGCTGATGTCAAAAAGAGAGAATTTTGTGATGGGGAGAGGCTTCCTATCCTGTACCCAGTCCCTGGTTTGCAGAAAACAAGAAGAAGATCCCTACCTTTTAGATGCTTAGAATTTAAAATGGTACAGAGGGAAATATGAAAGCTATTTCTGAAATGAAAATTTCTCTTCTATGCCAGTCAGTATCAAATATGTGTTTTTAGATTTTTTTTAACTAAATGAAAACTATTTCAGTTTTTTACATGTTCTGGTTTTCAATTTATCACTTAACTGAACCTAAATATTTGGTGACAATTCAAAGCACAGTATTGCTGATGCTTATTTTTTGAAGTGTCCCTCTTAAGAATGTCAGCACATATGTGTGTCTGGGTCTATGGATGCTTCCAGTAGAGCATTTTGCAGCCCTGGAATGTGTAAGTGGTGACATTATCACTTTTCAAAGTTTTGGTTTATCAAATGTAGTCAACAATCACTTGCCAAAAAAAAATGTGTTGAGTGTCTCATGTACAACTTCAAGGATGCTAAGTTTTCATGTTCAGAGAGCTGATTCTGTTCCATGAAAGTTGCGTTAGATGGATTTTTCAGTGTGTTCTGATGGAAATCATTGCTCATGCATCTTGTGGATTGGTAAGGGAATATTTGCTGTTCTTGGCAGACTCAGATAAATGAGCACCATCTCAAGCAGTGCTCACAAGAAATGTTCTGTGCTAGAGCAGATGTCTTTGAGATTTCCTCCCATTTAGTAGTGACAGTGTTGTCAGCATGAGTGTTCTGCATGGAAAACCTGTGAATAACATTACATTTTGCTTGGGATGCACCATTCTTGGGAATGTGCCTCACTTGGCTGAAGTCTGGCACTTCCTGTTACACAGAAAGAGGTACTGCTGAATAATTTGGAGTATGTCTCATTGTGCACTAGGAACTGAAGACAATATGTACTATGGCTGGTAAAGACTGAATCCTTCCAGCTTTTCCCCAAATCTCATTTACTTCCTCTATGTTTACTATGTTCTTCACTGCAATTAAATCTTTTAATCCTCATTAATTTAAAATTCTATATTTTAAAAAATCTCTCTTTTTGTGTAGCCAGAATGTTTTGCTTAAAAGATCTCCAGATAACAGACATTTTTTTTGGACTTCTTATCCTAACTATGCGTACCAAGAATGTCACTAATTTGGTGTATGTCCTGGTAGTTTGGTATTCAAGAGTGTTTAAGCATCTATTCTATCTATTTTGAAGGGATAAAGAAAATATGGGAGGCATTGGAGTACTTTGGACCTGCTTTGAGTTTCCAGAAATATATGATCTTGTTTTGTAATCTTTGTGTTCTGAAAACAAAGGCGATATCATAATTTTCCTTTCATTTTTAATTTTATCATTTCTGCTGTTGCACAGCCCTCTATAACTTACTAGTCTTCAAGTACTCCCCCGAATATAGTTACTCAAAGTATTGCCTAGAAGTTTATAGAAAACTCCATGTATTCCTCATGTGGCAAATGACAAGGACGGTAATGTATAACATTCTCTAACACTGCCAGGCATCTGCAAATGAGTACATTATATTTTTTTTATGTAGAAAAGATGCACAACTTTTTCTATTTTATAACCATGCATCTCTCTCCCTCTCTTATTCTCTCTCTCTCTCTGTTGTCTAGACTAGATTTCTTACCTTAAAGCATTTATTTTTTTTCACTTTGTACTCCTAGCTTACTTCTCATTTGGGTGAAATCCAACACATAAATATTTTATGTGTGCTACATTTCACTTCTTTCCATTATTTAATGTGACACATGTACACTTATGATTTTGTATATGCCTGTGCAAGAAATAAATATGTGGTAAGAATTCCTCTTCCCGTCTATTTTGTTATTTTCTTGACCTTAAAAGAGGCAGATAGAGAATCCTACCTGATATCTTTGAGACTTGTTACTTGATTTTTTCTCATCTTTCAAAAGTTTGGGCTGGAAGTGAAGATGGCCAGAGAAAGGTTACAAATGTGGAGTCCTTGGTGCTTTCTGAGCTTGATTGTTTTTTGCAGATGTTTCATTACCAGCTCTAGTAGCATCACTCTTGTTACCTAGTTGTGGTAATGAAACATCTGCAGGAGAATAACCAAGCTCAAAGAACACTAAGGACTCCACAGTTCAGTTCTGAACTACAAATATTTTCTTCTAGAAGTTAGAAAGTTGTGTGCAGAAAGCTCTTAAATGCTTTCCCAAAGGAGGAAAAAACAGGTATTATTAGCCCTAAATCCTGGTAACAAGGGAAGCTATGATCTGTGTATGATTTTATCTAATTTTTCTTCCTCACACTGTGTTTATAAAAGCATTATAGAACAAATGAAATATCAGGCTTGAATGATACTGAAAAGATGAAAGAGCTGACCAGTTTTTTAGAATAACTATTTTCCATCTTCTGCTAAATTCAGCTTCTTGAAATAATGTACATTACACAGCTTTTCATTGCTCTCTCTTTCTGTTTCTCTCTCTCTCACACACACATATGTACAGAGAGAAAGAGAAATATATACACTGGTACCAGTAGCATTCTATTATTGATATTCTGGAAATGTGATTCTTACCGTTGCTGCTATTTTATTTCTAGACAGATACTCCAAATCACGCATTACTTCAAATATAATGGTATAAGAGCTCACTACTTAAGGGATTGCCTGTCTCCATATATTTCTTTCCATCCAGTGAGGGCAGCTAGGGTAGGAATGCTCTGTGTCATGTTATGTGACCCAGGAAGGATATCTTCTTTATGATGATTCCTGCCCTGTGAAATGATATCCCCCTGGAAATCCTTATTGCTCCCATCCTTTTCATTTTTTCATAAATTTTTCCACAGGATGGGAGCTACACACTGAGCAGGGACACCACTTTAGAACCTTCAGTCCACCTCCAGCAGGCCATCATAGTCCTGATTGTTGCAGCTTTGAATAACATGCAACCCCTAGGTCTTTACAATAACCAACAAGACCATGCAATGACCAATCCCAAGCTGCCAAACTTCAAAATGCACTTCCAAACAGCTTCTCACCACTACTGCCTTCAGTCAGTGACATCAGGAACTGTTCACATGGCATTCCTGCCAATGTTGGTATTACAGGCCAGCCCCAGATCCCCAATCTTAAATCCAATTGCAGAACCAAACTCTCAATGCTGTAAGTACAGTCCTGACCCCAGTCCCAGTTCTGCTTCTTCACCATCTTCTGGGACACTGGTTCCATGCCAGTTAATACTAATGTTGTCACCATCACCACAGTTGTGACCATCATCAGATACCTGGTTGTTAGGGTGTTGGATAGCTGAGCTGGCTCTCCTCTGCACACCAGAAAGCTGATTTCACACTGTTAACATTATTAGTAATGGTGCTGCTGCCACTACCAAGCAGCTGATCTACTTCAGATGAATGGTTGATAACAAATTACACTGCCAATGACACCACTGGACAGCTGATCAAAACACCAATGAGAAGTTGCTCCTCTCAGATCCCGAGGTCACTGGTCACATACCACAGCGGTTGATAGATTAGCTGAGCAGCTAATCTAAACTCAGTGTTGCAGTTCATTTTAAAAGACACTGCTGACACCTCTGCCAAACTGCTGATCAAAACCCACAGGGCAGCTGAGCTGGCTCCTCTCAGGTCTCTGGGCCAGATAAGCACTGCTAATGAGCCACCGCTGTCAAGCTGCTGATCAAATATCAACAAATAGCTGGTCCTAATCACTGACATTGCCAATGGCTGAACTCCAACACAGCTGAGCAGCTGAGACAAAAGCCAATTGTTGATGCTTTTCCAAGACAGTGAAAAAAAACAAGGACCTAGAACAGCCTCCAACCCAGGCAATGAGAGAAGTATGGGCACCCGCAATAACAGTCCAGCAACATTCAGGGAGAAGATGACTGAGTGTTTCACACTTAGTATCCACACCCATCCACCATCTTGAAAATTAATTAATTATCCCAAAATGAATGCAGGTGGTCTTCAACTTAACAACCATTTGTTTACCAACCATTCAAAGTTACAATAGCATTGAAAAAAAGTGATTTATAATCACTCCTCACACATGACTGTCACAGCATCCCCAGAGTCATGTGATCGAAATTTGGGCACTTGGAAACTGGCATGTATTTATGATAGTTGCAGCATTCTGGGGTCACATGATTGCCATTTGTGACTTTCCAAGCTTGCTTCTTCCCAGGCTTGAAAAAAATGTTCCACAGCAACAGACAATGGCCAATTGTGGTAAGTGAGCATTGAAGAGGTTTGCAAACAACTGTGCAGGCAATGGAGGAACAGCCATGATCTGCTGGTCTTCTCAATCTATAGTCAGAAATATCTGATCCACTGTGATTCACCATTGAGCAGAATAATGCATTCTAGATTTTTGAGCAATGACATGAGACACAACTTTGAAAAGTAATTGTTTTCCTTGTTTTAGGAATGATATTGGGACTGAATAGAATTTCAAAAATTAATCCAAAATTGTGTCATTCCTTTAGAGTGACCAAATTTATGTCCAAGCCATTAGAGAAAAAGGAGGACTGAAGTTTTTTTATGAATTTTGATAAGAAAATAAATGGATGATTATGTATTTTTCACCAGAGAAATTATTAATAGTAGTTCTCTGACACAGTGAGAAAGTTTCCTCAGCATATGTTCCCATGAATAATCTGCACAAAGGTCAAATTTTCAAAATCCTGCCCCACAACTTGTGAGCACAATGTATCAGTTTGCTTTCCAGTTTATGTGACAATGCCTTTTTTTTAACCTTATCTTTATCAGGCTCCTTTCAGAGTAACTTTGGATAAGCGTGACATCTGTCTTCTTATTCTGAAAAAAATAAGTGAATAAAGTTCTACAAAGGAAAGGAAATTATATCAAGGAAAATAGAATTTCATGAGGTTAATGATTGATTATTATTCCATCTGTATGCACTTTAAGCATGTAAAAAATCACATTCCCATGATTAAAAAATAATATGACCAGTGTGCACTGTGGGAAACTTCATAAAATATTTTTAAAATTATCAGACCTATGCTACTTTAAAAAAAACAAAACCATAGATAATATTTTAGGACCAATTAAAATAGTAGTATGAACATTTCTAGTTTTCTAGAATTTATAATTGAGCATAATGATACTAAAATCAGAGGATGGGGAAGAAGAAAAATGTGATCAGATATTGACAAAATAAAATTAGTCTGAGGATGACTGTGGGCTGCATACAGTGTCAGGCTGCACCTAGCGTTCAAGGACAAAGTAAGAATACCAATGCTTTCTCTGGGGAAAAAAATCTAAAAAAATACAGGCTATTGAACGATTAGTCTACTTGTTCTTGTAATGAAGCAAGAAAGCTCCTAGGCCAGCAGAAAGCAGAAGAAAAGAAAAACATTCTTACTAGAACACATTTTTATTGCAGTGAGAACCAGTAACTTGAATTCCAATCTCTATCATAACATAATGATTAGTGTTTGGTATATGGACCCACTGGGCATGAGTTGTACAAAACGTAGATTCTGTTTTTCCTAATATAGAGAAATATTTTCCTAAATTTAATGCAGTTCAGTTACATAGGGAGGTAGTGGATGCATTGACTAAGTAGATAATCTAAAATTTCCTGGACAAGAAGAGCTGCCTGTGTAAATTCAAGGGAATTTCAAGTATATATCACATACTGCCTTTTCCATGAGGACCTTCATTTAAAATACAATAGTCTTGTACTGCAAGGTTATCCAGGCAGATGAGATGAATTTTATATCATCCTGTTTCTTTCATTCTCTGGATAGCCAGCTTCTATGTAGTTGTTGTGGAAGCATGACAACTATCATCTAGTAAATGGTACTAGCTCTTGTTAGATTTTAACTGTGTTTTACGGTACAAATTTAATCAGAAATGGACGTGTGGTATGTGTGTGAAAGGAATGTGGATTTCTGCACTGATCAGGAGATTGCATTTAGTGGCTTATAAAGCCAATTCAGCTATTCTCAAATTCTGAAAATTCTTAGGAATTCATAATGCTTGCCTGGAACATGAATTTGAACAAGATATTGCATCTTTTTGTCCTGGAAAAATATTACGTTCCATCTTCCCACTTTCTGTTCTTTTTCCAATTTTCCACCCAGCAATGATCATCATAATATTTTTGAAAGTGGTGTACCAAAGCCATTAATACATTTCATGCTTTCCCAGTAAGGAAACACTGATATACAAGAATAATAAATCTGAATGGACATATTCATCAACATTTTTATTTTAATTTATCTTCCTCTCTGTATGTGCTATGGAACTGGAGGGGCTGATGTTGTATAAATGAGGTATATGCCATAACACTAATGCTGGATGTTATTCACAATACTGCTTGAATTGGGCCCATGGAGTTCCCAATGGAAAGGAGCCTTCTGTTCTTAAGAAAGTTAAATGTAGTTCCCAGATATGCCATAAAACAGATTAATAGTTTGGCTTAATTGGGCTGGATGGTTTGAACATTTTTATTTAAACTGTAAACTGATGGATATGCAAGATTTATATTTTTTTACATGTTTGTTATCCATGGAATTCCAAAAATTGCTTTTATATAATTTATGCAGTATGCATTTTTGCATGGTGCTCCCTTTCCTATGGGAGTTGCTTGACTGAAGATGAAACCTAAAGGTTATTTTAAAACAATATATATATTTATAAGATTTCACATCTGTTCCATAGAGCTGTTGCCTTCTCCTCCTCCTCCTCTTTTTCTTCTTTCTCTCCTTTCCCTCTCTTTTTCTCTCATTTCTTTACAGCTGTTCAAAGATTTAAAACATTTAACCTCCAAAACAGGAGCAATTAGATTCTTCATATGTGTTCCATATTTCTCTTTGAATTGCTAATGCATGAATGTTGATTTTCTTTTTTCAAAGTTACACCCTCAACCTTTTCCTTTTCATTTCTAAATATTTCAAGCCATTACTATTATAACAAGATCAGTCTAATAATATAAACCTAAAATTACAGTTTCACTTTTTTCAGGTTCGAGTACAAAATCCAGAAGTGGTTTCCAAATGGATGCAAAACTAGATAAATTCTTCTCTTTAATTGAAACAGTCAATTTTGCCATCTTTGTCAACCTTCACCATCCATTTTTCCATTGTGGGAATTAATGTATCTTTCCATCTTTGTGTATATGACATTCTCGCTGGTGTTGTGTGTCTTAACACACAATACAATTTCAAATGTACTTTTTTATAGATTAACTTTTTATAGATTCAAAACTATGGCTTTTGTCATCTAAGTTAAACCTTTCTTTTAACTGTAAATATGTAAATCAATGACAATCACATCCTTCTATCTCCAATTCTTGTTTCCTCTTAAAGTAGCTTTACCTTGAATAAAATATATAATTTCACCATAGGTCCACCAAGTTGGTCTTTCTGTCAGTGCTTTTCTGAAAAAAATGCTTCTTGGGTTGATAAGGTGCCTTGTTTCATATTTATTCCAAACTCTTAGGATGGTAGGCCAAACAACATGATTCACCTCACCTTTGCCATATCACCTTTGACATGGCACCCAAATTTCAATTCATGGTCCTCCAAGTCTAATAACCTCTTATTCTTTAAAGTCACCCAATCCTTCATCCAAACCAAGCAACAAGCATTAAATTATAATCTGAAGTCCAATAGACTCAATCCTCCTCTCTCTTTTACATCTTGTAGCAGTTTACATCTACAAGATGTAAATCTTCAGTATTTTCCTTTGCCAAAATGAAGTTAGCAATATCCTTTTGTCATTGTTTAAATAGAACATCACTCATCAATATTGGTAATGTTTGAAATTAAAAAAAACCTTTATGTTAATTACAGAAATTCTACCAAACAGTGATAATTGTAATTTATCCCACCTCAATATGTTCTTTTGAATATCTTTCTAAACAGCTACATAATTACTTAGAGTATAATTATTAGTCAATGTAACTCCAAGATTAATGTTGATTTTCTGAATTGCATTTCATTTTCAGACAATAAACCTTAAAGCAAGCTCCACTTACTGAGCATTGTTCTAATCTTCTAAATTTTCAAAATGGAGGTTATCTCTTGGATCTCTCATCCTTTTTTGGATACTTCAAAAACCTCATGGCATCATAGGATTGTATTTTGTGGTGAAATGAGTGAGCTATGTCTGTATTTATGAAGATTTTAAAACTGCTTCAATCCATCT
>JANHZU010004127.1:33653-48568 GCA_032468055.1 Acrochordus granulatus | reverse complement strand
AATCCAGTCCAGATGCCTGTTTTTTTAAACTTTGTTGCGATGCAATTACCCTGGACGAGTGAGAGTCTTCACAGACACGTGTAACACATGTTAATTTAATATTTGAACAAAAGTGTCATGAAAAAGTTTGCTCACTGATATTTCAGTATAAAAAGCCCATTGCTATATTACATTACAGATGTAATATGTCAATAATATATTATTTTATTTACTAAAGATGCCAGGTTTAGTGAAACTGTAACAAAGAGTTTTGAGATAAAGGTTGATCAATACAGAATAAAAGAAATATCTGCATTTTTTAAAGAAGTATTCATCAGCCCTTCCAAGCTGTCTCCTTTTGGAAGCATGTAGAACAATTGGCTGTACCAGTGATTGCTTACTATTTAATAGCAAAAGAGTAATATGATTTTTTATTTTTTAATAAAAAAGTCTATTAGATTCTTATTTTAATAATCTGTCAATTAAAATTTATATGCAACAATGTTTCAGAGTTTGTTTTTTTTTCTTTTTAAAAAAGGAATTGTCAATGAGAAACTAGTAAGAAGCAAACAGAGCTCAAAACCAAAAAAATAAATATTATAAATGTTTTATTGAAGAACTTGTCTAACTAACTGGATTAATATAATATGTACTTATATTTAATTTTTCATGATACCTACATGGGTGATAGTACTTAGTCTATTAATTTATTCATTTATTTTTACTTTTTTAAAAGCACTTTAGCTTTTTTTAAAAAGCTGTCTAGCCTCAGAAATCACATTACAATAAACAAGTTCAATATTGCAAATAAATACAATGAGAAATTTTTAAACTAATAAATAACTTATGAAAATAATAGATTCTCAAATAAGTGATGAAACTGATTAATGATGAGATTGACATGGACCAAATTTAGGCTTATCAAGAGGACAACAACAACTGGTCTTGAAAAGTATTCAAATAAAATGTTGGTCAAGCATTCCTACATTAACTGCTTTGTTGTAAATAAGCTGCCACTTTTCCATCTTGTTAAATTGGTTCATATAAAGAGTAGTTTCCTTAATGTACAGAACACTCTGTATTTTACTTACTCGGGACAATTTTTACTGATGCTAAATACAGTTCTTACAGCAGGAATGAGAATGAAAAAAGAATCCTGAAGAAACACATTTTAAATTCTGACTGTATTCTCAGTCAGAGGTGGAACGTGCAATCCTTCTATCGCCAATGAAATTAAGTGAATTGGGTGAAGAAGAATTGCTCATGAACAAAACTGATTTAGCAACAGAATTGTTCTTTCGACTCCCAAAACTACATTGGTATGAAGATAATGAGTAACTAGCTTATTTACAAAAAATGCCTGAGGTCAACCCTCCAGAGTGTTGGAGGTTACAAGGGTTATTCCATTTTTGAAGATAAATAAGCGATTGTTCAATATATCAATATATCAAGGTTATATGTCCCTTCTCCCATATTCTCTTCATATGTTGGCCTTCTTTTTGAGAGGGAAAATTCAAGAGTTCAGCAAAATGACCTTTGATGCAGGTTAGTCTAGGCAGATGGATGAAGTGTATAAAATAGTACCAATGGGAAGTATCCATTCTGGTATACTGTACCAAGGGAGAGAAGAAACTAAAGAAGGTTATATAGGAATTTATCTCCATAAGTTTTATGCGATACTCGATCATTTCTTTATTCCAAATCACAACTTTGTAAAATTGGGATTTAGGCTTTTTGCATAATATATTTTGCAATAAACTGTTTCCTTGTTTCCACAGTTATGTTAAACTTTTAATTTGCCAGTGAAATTTTGTATAAAATACAACTGGGAGTGTGGCATGTCTCTACAGAAAAAAAATCTGAGAAAGTAAATCAAAAGTTCTTAAAGGGGATTTTATACTTGCTGATTGTAGCCATGAAATTAAAAGATACTTGCATATTGAGAGGAAAGCTATGGCAAACTTAGACAGCATAGTTAAAAGCAGAGACATCACTTTGCCAATAATTGTCTGTATAATCAAAGCTATATTTTTCCAATAGTAATGTTTGGCTGTGAGTTGGACCATAAGGAAAGCTGAGCACTGAAGAATTGATGCCTTCAAATTATAGTGCTGGAGATGACCCTTGCGAGTCCCTTGGATTGCAAGGAGATCAATCAATCTTAAGGGAAATCAACCCTGACTGTTCATTGGAAGGATAGATACTGAAACTGAAGTTCAAATACTTCAGTTACATTACATTACATTTCAGTTACATTACATTACCTAATGCAAAAACAGAACTCATTGGAAAAAATCATGTTTCTGGGAAAGATTGAAGGCAAAAGGATAAGGGTATGGCAGAGGATGAGATGGTTACATAGCATCATTGAGGCAATGAATATGAAATTGAGCAAACTCCAGGAGATGGTGGAGAACAGGGAGGCCTGGTATGCTGCAGTCCATGGGGTCACAGAGACTTGGACACAACTTGGTGACTGAACAACAACAATTTGTCAGTTGTACTTGGAATGTGAATAATGGAAAAAAAATGACAATTCAAATCACATCATTAAATTTATTTTTTTTTTAAATTAGCACTAGTTTTCTTTGTTGTGTATAGGTTTGTATAGGAGAGGCAGTGATGCAGTGACTTAATGATTTGTTGACCAGAAATGGCCGATTCTCCGGTGGTTTGAGCCGCAGCACCATGTGATAGAGTAAACTCTTGTCACTTGCCTTTCAAACTCCTAGCAGTTTGAAAGCATGCAATATTGTGAGTAGATAAATGTGTACCACACCAGTGGGAAAGTCTGTCTGCATTTCACAAGAGACTGCATTGTGAGAAGAGCAGGAGCTGGCGCTAGACCTGTTCAGATGTAAGGCAAGGACAGAACAAGTGGAAGAAAGCGCTGGATGAACAACAAAGAATCTGAAAGCCTCCAGCCAGTTAATGTTAGTAATAATTGTTAATATTTGTTAATGTTGTCAGTGACTGTAAGATGCTGAAAGTTTCTCTGAAAGATCAATGGGATATAAATGTGTGTAGTTGTAATAATAATAATAGGTTTGGGGAAGGGAATAGATGGAGTTTGGAGATGTGGTACTGATGGATGCTGTGCTAAACAGGTTAGGTGGAAATCTGAGTGCAGGGTATGATGTAGAGTGATGTGGAAGATTGTTGGAGTGATAGAAAGTAGAAAGATAGCTTATAGCCCAGTGGCACTCATATTTGTAGATGGATAATGGAAGAATCAGCTGATGACCAGAGAGATAGACAACAAATAAAAATGTGTAATGATAGGTTTTGTATATGTGAAACTGTACACAGGGATATTGGACAACTGTAATTTTTAGACTTTTTCAGCCATTAAGATATATTGATGGATACAGTAATGGGGAAAGAGAGAATGATGTGTAGTTATAATGGGGAAGAGGAAGGGAGGAGGAAAGAAGATTTATGCAATTTGAGACCAATCCCTACTTCTAGTCCATTTGTCCCATTTCTGGGTCTTCGTGGCCAGATCATGCAAGATCTTGGCTTCAAACTAATTTTAATAAATATCAGGCCTAGATGTAATAAATGTGATGCAGCCATTTCTGATTGTGAATGCTATTCATCTAAGGCCCACTCCATCTCTAGGCTGACTATATCACGTAGATATACTAGAAATTTTGGTGCTAACATTTTTATAAGCCAGAGCAACATTATATTCTGTATAGCCATTATTATCAATGCAGTTGAGAATACAGTATCATAGGATAAAACTAAAAATGGTATTGGTAGAAAGACAGAATCTAGAAAACAATATTAAGAATATATTGTTACCTATAAATTACAGTTGTAACCTATAATGAGAATAAATGTGGCTTCCTTTAAAGGGTAATTGCACTGAACAGGCTTGTAGACCCCAACCTGCAGCCCCTTAGGTAGACTGATCACTCCTAAATGATAATACCCAACTGCTAGTTCCTAGGAAAATATTTATTTGTTTGCTCCCTTATACCTTCCTTCTACCATGGACAACTTCTGTTTTAACTGACAGCACTATTAACCCTTTTCCAAACCTGTCACTGTCAGATCGTTTTATTATATGGGCCAAAATAAAGCCAAATGATAGGATATACTTTTAATTTATAAATTTCACTCATTACAATTTTTGCAAATAATAGGTGTTTTTTTTGTGTGTGATTTGCCTATGTTCTGAAATAAGAGAAAAAAATAGAGATTAGGTAAGTGATTCTCTTCCCTGATAAGATAGGCTCAATTTGATGTAAGCCAAATCTGCTTTACAGTGTTTTGACATGAACGGAGCTTTGCAAACCTCAGAGTTATAATTAATTGCTGAGACTGTAGAAAAACTCTGAATTTGGGTTACTATATAAGAATCATGCTGATTGTTTAGTCTCTTTGACTGTGACCTGAAAATAATGAGAGCATCTTTTCCTGTTTTCTAAAGCATTGGCAAAAAGGAAGGCAATTAGGCAGCAGTTAAACTGGATTCCTCTGAATGTCCAGGTATACACTTAGAAAACTCTTGTAAATTTTCGAGGTTATCATTGAATCATCAAAAGTAAGGGCTGGAAAGGATCATAGAAATCTTGCCCTCAAATCTCATGCCTAGTGACAGCAATAATCTGCTATACAACACACCTGAAAGATGGCCTTCCAGCCTCAATTTCAATACTTCCAACAATGGAAAATCTACTACTTTCTATATCAGATTATTTTATTACAGAACAGTTTACAATTAGGAATTTTTTTTCCTGATGCTCCACAGAAATCATCTTTGTCTTTTAAAACTGTTCTTTCTTGTACTGCCTTTGAACAATTCTTTGAAAATATTCTACATATTTTATTACATTTTTCAGCTAAAATTCCTTGGCCAATGGGGTCTGCAGCATGCCCCTTTTGCTGAAGCGAGTGGGGTGGGACAATCCCATTGACATGAGATAATTCTTCAGGAATTATCGGGGATATAAATCTTAAAATAATATTTTATAAAATAAAGAATGCCTCCCAATGATTTGTTTATTTTTTAAAAAATAGTTTACTTTCCTCTATTACATCACCCTTATATAAAATATTGTTGTTATCAATGTTTAAAGACATATCAAAATAATACAAGTAAAATGTTGAACCTATTTTCTCATAATACTTAATATTAAATTATGCCTTACTAGTACATAAATGATATTGTAGCTGTTTCCTTCCAAATTGGAAAAGTTTCATCCAGATTTCATTCCAACAGTTGTTTAGCCCATCATGTATCTGCCATATAGCAAATGTACTGTGTTTTCCAAGTTTACTCCCATCAAGAATGTTTATAGATTTTTTTTTAAATTCTACTCTGAGTTTACTTGATCTTAGTTTTATAAGCTTAGTATTTCCTGCAAGGTGGGCATGATTTCCCTCATGATAACCAATCACCAGCTGCTCTGCTTTTTATTTTGTACTTTGTAAAAAAAAGTCCTATAAAACATATACAAATACTAAAAAGTTGTCAAAAAATAAGAAGCTGAAACTTCAGTCCTACTTACAGATGCACAATGTATAAGAGGAAAAGGCTATAAAGCTGGAAAAAAATAATGTCATATCTAAAAGTTTCATGTAACGTACATGTTATTGAGTACTTCTATTTTATGTTTTGTTGCTGTTGCCCAGTAAACCAGATGTAGTTATTTTTAATAAATACTTAACATCACTTCTCTGCTTTAGATCTAAAATATTCTGAAAATGGGAGTATTATTCTGGTAAGTCCTCTTTGATTTTCTAGTCTTTGGTAGGTTAAAGTTGTTTTGAATAGCAAGCATATCTTGTGCTTTGTGAACTTTCAAGTCCATCTGTTTTAATCTGTGATCTAATATTTTATGAGGCATTGTTGGACTTTGAAAGGGAGGGGGCAAAGGAGAAAGGGTTTCCTGTCTGATGCATTGAGCAGCTTTTCCTGAGCACCCTAAGCAGAGAGGTTACCAGAGGTCCAGCCACAGTCAAGCAGAAAGGTAATAAGAAACAGGAACTTGGAATTTGAAAGGAAAATGAACTTTTGGCCCTTCAACTGTAGCTTTCCCTTCATCTTTTCTCAAGCTCCTCATCTCTTTTCATATTTTTCATCCAACAAAGTGTGTATCTCCCTCTAAGAGTCCAGATGCTATATTTTAGGGTAGTGGCTGCCTTTCTATATTAAAGAATAAAATCTTGTGTACTCTTGGGTGAGAGTAATCTTCATAAGATAAAGCACACTTTTAAACAAAGATGGATAGATTTACGCTGCAAATGTTGTCATTCTCACCCACTTATTATGTGGTTACTAAATATTAAGTGGTTATGTTTCTGGATTTAAAACCTTGATTTGCTGATAAATATTGAAGAATGCATTTTTATATTTTACAAATAAAATAATGAATGTATTTATTCCTGTACCAGAAAGAGAGGATCAAAATATAAGCTTTAATGTGGATAGCCAAAGCCCACAGTCCTAAAGATATGTTGCTGGAAATTAACTTCCACATTTATATTGAGTTTCATATGTGAGTAAATCACATTCAAAAATATATATTCTAGACCAAACCAAAGTTACAAACCAAAGTTATCATTCCTCAGAGGTCTTCTGAAGACAGTTTGGCTACTGGAAATGCCTATTCTTACTCTGAGTAGGTATTTTCCCATAATATAGTGAACATATCCTATATTATCCATTTCAAATGCATTTTAAAAATGTATCAACCATTTAAATAAACAATGTATTGCATATATTCAATCAGTTGCAAAAGGCAAATTTTCTTGGAATAGCTTACAACAGCTGCAAAGCTGACATCAGTTTTGCTAGAAGGAAAGTACATTCCCCACACCATCTCCTTTATAACCCAAGAAACTTGGGAGGAACTCTTCTGAGCCTCGTGTCCCATTCATTATCCAGTTATAGTCTATGCTGCCTTTTATGTGATCGTTCCCTTGGCAGTATCTCTTTGCACAATCTCCCAAGGCTTTTCCCACAGATCATTATATCTGACATCAGTCTCTCAGGGTAAACCAGATAAAAATCATAACCAGATGTGTTAATTCTACTTTATTGTAAAGCTACATTGACATTAGCAAGTAAGAAAGTACAATTCTTTCTCCTCAGTCTTATCTCTTTTTCAGCCTGAGAAACTAGGGAGGGTTTCTTCTGAGCCTATTGACCCACTCACTATCCAGCTACAGACTATGCTATCATTTTACTGTTTGCTTGCACTATCTCTCTGCCTAGTTTCCCAAAGTCTTTCCCATGTTTACATTACAAAGTAACTAAGTCCCTTGGGATCAAGAAGATCCTCAATCTGATAACATTCAGAGAGCTAATTTGGTTTAATGGTCAAGATAATGGAGTAGAAACTGGGAGGTCATAAATTTTATCCTGCCTTAGCTGTGAAAGCCAACTTGGGCCACCTCATAGGGTTGCTTTTATGGGGAAAATAGGAGGAGAAAGTTTGTTAAATACGTTTGCCGCCTTGAGTTGTCTACAAAATAATAAAGGTGAGATATAAATAAATTCAGGTAGGCAGTTACAACCATGCTGTTATTGTGGACCTTGCAATGCAATTTTTATAATTAGCAATCAGCACGGAAAAAATAGTACAAAAAGGTTTAACATTGTTGGAAAGAAAGGGACATTATTAATTGTGTCAAAATCACTTACTGGCAGAAATATAGTAAAATGTCAATAATAAATTTAAAGATTGAAAAGAGGAGAACTTTAGAAAACCCAAGGTCAAGAGTGTATCACTGTCACATTTGGTCTATAGCTGTGGGAGTTCCACAAAGGGACTATTTAGTCATAGAAAATGTCTTGAATTGTCGGTATCTACAGTATAATGCACTTGATCTTCTTCTGCCTCCTTGTAACTTGTCATCGAAGCAGGCAATTAACTAGTGCATGACCACATACAGAATATCAATAAATGCTCCGTTTTTCCTTGGTACAGTACTTCTTATCAATTCCTCTTTTTTTCTGCCTAAGGCAGTGTAATTTTTCTACTGTGAATTTGAACAACACCCACAAGTGCAGGTTCCAATACTACAGTTTCTTCTCTGTAAAACATCTGGCTGGGAGAGAGGAAAAATACTCTTTCTTATCTATTTAATATTGATTTCTCACAAAATATACCATTAACAAACTCTACTGATAAATTTCTATATTATAAGAAAAGGACAGGTTCTCTTTAAAGATAACATATAAATAACCTCTAAGTAAGGAAGATATTATTTTATTCATTTTTCACTTTTTACTTTTATTTTCTAGATGAAGCCTTTGAAAGGCTCTGAAATGAAACTGGGAAACAGCTCAGATAGGAATTAAGAATCAATATATCCCAAAAAATAGCATTTTGTGATATTTCTCTGCTCAATAGATTATTAGACATAAAAGAGAAGGAGAAACTAAAAGCATAACAGACTAATATATTATCTTCTCCTTTCATTTTCAGTGTTACTTGTTCATACACCCTGCAGTGCATTTACTTTTAATGGAAGAAAGTGAATCTAGTTTTTAAATGTTATCTAAATCATGACTTTATACTTTTTGGAGTGTTGAAATCATATGTGAGCACTTTCTTAGTTAATGTACTGAGGTTTTCCCATGGATGAGAAGTCTAAAAAGCAGCACCTGAACATATCCAATTACACCCACTTTTAAAACCATTTTCCCTTTTTTTTTGTTGGTTGTGTTTTGTTATTTTCCCCCTTTCCACTTGTTTCCATCTTGTCCAATCTTCAAACCACAAAATGTTATATGGTTTTCAAAAATCTATTACAGCAGTATAAGAGGTTAGAGGCTACAAAATATCTTCTGTAGGAATTGTACTTTTATGTCTAATTACTAAAGCAGAAGACTCATGTGTATAGGATCTTCTTTACTTGAAGACCCTTTACTCAAGAATATCAGAAGACTGAAGAATATTGCAGTCTATGTGATATGTATTTTGGCCAACACTTGAACATCTAGAATAATATGCAGGTTTTGTCTTCATTACATGATAGTTCCATATTTCAATTAATTCATTAGTGAATTAATATTGCTTTCTAAATCAGTGGGTGAAATTTAAACCTGATTTTCTGAAATAGTGACTGATATTCTCATACGGGGAAAAGGTGGGAAGGAGGGATATTTTAGTTCCTTCTTTTTCATCCCTTTGGTATTCCTATGAAAGAACAGTCAGGTTGCAGCTTCAGAGAAACTCAAAAGAAATATATTATATAGACCCTGTCCAATTTAATTTCAGGCCTGGACAAAGTTCAACAAATATATTGATTCAAATTTTGATTCAGATTTTTTTTCTGGATGCAACACTCCTGATGTTGCATCCAGAAAATGAATAAGTCAGCTGTGCAAGAACACATTCATCTGGAGTGCCAATTGTACCCTTTCTTCAGTTGGGAGGCCCTACTTTTTCTCTCATGCATCTGGCCATTCATCAAATTCGACAGTCCTAATTATAATTTCAATTACAGTTGATTTCTATCACAAAATTCAAATGGGAATATTTGTGAACTGACAGTATAATTGAACAGACTTTGAAAAAGGATTTGAAAAAAAGTATTTGGATCTCCTGTGAGTATAGACACTCGCTTTTTTTGCTATTCATGAATATCATTGTTGTTTCGTCGCACATTTGTGTCCGACTCTTTGTGACCCCATGGACTGCATTACTGCCAGGCCCCCCTGTCTGCACTGCCTCCCGGAGTCCTCTTAAGCCCACGCCCATCACACTGACTATGCTATCTATCCACCTCATCCTCTGCCGTCCCCTTCTCCTCTTCCCTTCAATCTCTCCCAGCATCACTTGTCTTATTTTAGATTTCTATGTGAGCCAGAAAAGAAAAACTTAATGAGTCCACTCCTTAAAGCAACTGCATTTTTTTTCAGGCTCCTATAAAAGCCTGAAGAAAAGTCAGACTGCTTTAATAAATTGCAGAGAAACGTTGCAGTTTTATGAGGTCCAGTCACTTTTCCCAAATCACTTTAGAAGAATGTAGAACCTTAGTGCATTCTCAAATTCTGAGCTCTGTTCCTTGAACAGAAAACGCAATTTCTAATTCCTTTTAATTTATCAATAAATCCCTAATCAGAAGTTACTTATTTCCAAGGAGATTGGGGAAGAGAGTTTAATCAATCTTGTGACACAATCCTGAAATTATCCTCTAATTTATAATTAAAAACAGTAAATACTAGTTAATTTGGCCAGGTCATTATTAAGATGTACAGAGTGAATGTCTGAATGGCAGAGACAAGGATAAAAGAGGTTTTTTTTTACTTTTATAGAATGAAACAATGATGAGAAACAATGGAGAAGCAGATATTTTATATCTGTAACCATCTTTAATTTAGTATCAGTCTTTCTGTCATGGTGACAGACAGAAAGAATTGGAATGTGTTAATTTAAAAAAATGGATGTGTTTCTCCTGAAATGAGTATATTTATAAAAGTAGGAACCATCAGTTCACATCCTCCCATGGTACATCTCACTTTGTACTAAAGTTTTTTTTATTATTATTAACAGGAAGTCCATACTTCTTTAGCCTATAGTCTGCAGTATTTACTTGCAAGACCAAAATATCACTGCTCATTGAATGATTCTCCAAATGTATGGAGGAATCACTGAGCCAAACTATAACCCACACCCAATATTTTATGCCCAAATTGCTGGTCTAATAATGCTCACAGATTCATCAAAACACTGGATAGAAGAGCCTATATATTGTGCACACAATCAGAAAGTTCTATTGGCCATGGGATAAATAGAGCATAAAAAATGGGAGAGGGTCATCATGAAAATTATGTGTCTTTCTAAATATGGCATGGGAGTTTTTGAAATTGTCTACTGTGGTGGTCACTTCTACATCTTGGAACAGAAAATGTGGTGGTTTAAGTATGTTCTGTATGACTAAATACTTTTTTTCCTGTCACCTCTGCATCTTTTCCAATATTCTTCTTTGAAATGTAATAAGCTGCACTATATATACTATGAGCTGCAATTTTTTAAACTTATAATTTTTCTTAAAGACCTGGAGTTTGAGCAATATGGCACCCAGATCTGGCTTCATGATATCACATCACTCTCTCTGCTTGCCAGTCTAATCAAACATTCTATACCAAGCACAATTTTTTATGTCAGAGAAACAATTCATCATGTAATGTGCAATTATCACAAATCAAATTACCAACAGCTTCCTCTCCTGTGAAAACATTTTGATGAAAGTAGATATTTATTTTTTTGTAATTAATTCCCTTTAAGAGACTTTTTTTTTCCTTTCTAGAAATAGCCAGTACAATACCATGATTACTTCAAAGTCAGCTGCCTCTCAACCTTCAGGGCTGGGTTATTGTTGTTGTTTTTTGCTTGTAATCACTATTATTGGCTTATAATCCCCTGGAGAGTAAAAGGTAATTAATATTAGAAAGTAATGAGAGTAGACTGCTCAGATGTCTTATTGAACTTCTTTCAGAAGGTAATTTGATCCCTTAAATGGACAGAGATTTTTGTCAAAACTTTATCAGATGCAAATGAAGAGTATAAAAATCTGGACAATCACTAGATGACAGTAAAGCTATACAGAATGTTATCTTTGTTGTCATCAAATGGTCACAAAGATTTCACAACAATTTTTGTGAGATGGGAATTAAGGGATGCATTTATTATGTATGTTTTTTTTCCTTGTAGCCCACTCAAAAACAAACTGTTTGAATTGGCCAATCACATAAATATGATAGAAGAATGAATGAATGGCAAGTAACCTCATGGAACATTAGTGAATCCACTCTGTTATAGCGCCAAGGAAGGTATCAGAAGCCCAAACTTGTTTGTGTTTCCCCTTTAGTGTAGTCTGATAAAAGCAAGTATTCATCCTAATTTTCATAATATATTTTAAAGGACAGAATTTGTTTTTTCATTGAAAACTGTTATTTCAATTAATTTATACACCTCTGAAACTGTGTGTGCAATGGTGATAAGGGAGGGAAACTAGACAAAATCTTGTCCTACACAAGATATTGTGTAAAATGAACCCCTAGAGTCCTATTTCTTTCCCACAAAGCCCTGCATGCATGTATAAGCTGCATGCCAAAATATTGTGGCACTCTCAAAATAAACAAGTGAGCCAGATATTGTAGTTAATATGTTAATGATTCATCAGACAATGCTTTCTGCATTGGGTGTCGTGTTAATCCCCTTTTTTTCCTTTTCTTGCAAATTTTCTTATACCTTGGGATGATTTCAAGCCGGTCTCTAGTAGATTAAATAATGGAGCTGCATTTCAAAAGAAAGTATATTATCCCTGTGTAAAGGGCTGAGCTTTTTAATAGGGCTTCTTAAACAACAGTGCTTAAGTATATAAATGGAACACGCATTTTGAGTTTTCCATTTCTTTCTCTCAGTAGTTACATAATTATCCCAACATTTTGCAGCTTCAAGTGAAATCTGCTGCCTTCCCAATAAATAACACAGAGAAATCCTCATAATAATCACAGGGTGTGAAACATTTCCACAAAATGTTTGAAACTACAGGAATTCATTCAGTAGGGAACTGTTTCACTGCTGTACCCTGTATGTGGAAAGGCTCCTGAGAGATCTGCCCCATTGACCTAAATCCTTTAGCTCCCTCCTTGTGTGAATGATGTGTGTATCATAGGTTTATCACACCAGAGGTCTAATAAGCTTTAGTTTTGTTTCAATAGACACTGGAGGTCTATCTGACATTCTTTAGTCCTTTTTCCATCTTCTTCACCACAACAAAAAGGTGGCAAAAAGATTCAAGGAACTTTAACTATGACATCAAGTGGTCAGCTAATGTTTTGCTGTCTGCATTTGGCAGCCTGTCCATTTTAAGCTGGCTGTACCATTCTTACATCGCAACAAAGTTTAAAAAACAGGCATCTGGACTGGATTTTTCTCAAGTTGAAGACGTTTCGCCTTTAATCCAAAAGGCTTTCTCAATTCTGTAATTGAGAAATTACAGAATTGAAATTCTGTAATTGTAGTAGTGACAAACACTTGTAAAAATAAAATGACTATACTTGGATCTTAGGCTTTAGTGCAGAGGGTCTTGCACAGTGTGCAAATGTTTTCACTCCAGATGATGAATGAATCAGGCTGGAGCTAAACAAGAGACAGCCAAATTACAATATTTGACTGAAATCAGCAATGTTTCTTCTACAGTTGTATGAGTTGGAGTACAGATTTCACCCTGCTAAGTCCATTTTTCCCCTTTTCTTTCTACGATAACAAACTGAGTTAGTCCTAGCACCAGGTGGTCAGCTTAATGTGAAATGCTAGGTTCGTTCACTTTCTAAGAAGTTTGCTGGGGGTGGTGGTGCATGTGTGCGCTTGTGTGCGTGTCTGTTGAAATATCTGCTGGCCTCAGTATTTTCTCGTGGCCTTATTTTTGATCAGAAACTTTGTGGCTGCTTATGATACTGCTGAGAACCGATTGGCAGATGAGCATCTTTTGCTGGAGTCTCCATCATTATTTGTCTGTCTTGCCTATTAACGAGCACTATCATCCCATCGTAGGATGACAGCTGCAACACGTACTCAGGCGCAATAAACAGCTAAATGAGGCGCACAGCAATTTCACTTGTCACCAGAGCCCTCGGCACGACTGGCTGCACAGCTTGATGCATAAATTCATGAGGCTGTTGCATATGATGGAGTATGCCTGGCTGAAAGAGGTGATGGATAGCAGGGCAGCTAAAAATGGCCATCACCTTGACTGTGTCAGGACATTTTTTAAAACCACCCCATCAGCTCTCTTGCATTCTGACTTATACACTGTCCCCAAGTTAAATACTTCCTTGGGGACTGATCAGTGACTTTCCCTTAAAATATAAACCTTTAAGAGGAAGAAAAGTCCAAAGTCAAAGTTTCTTCAAGGAACAAGCTTAGGCCAGCCAACCCAGTACATAACAAGACTGATGAAATATTTAGTTGATTTTCTTCCAAGTGAATCAAATGCAAGGCAGAATCACAATGACCAAGAGGAACAGAATGGATCTCTGATTTGTTTTGTACCTGGATGAAATCCAGCAAACAGCTTTTTTTTAAAAAAACACATGTGCAAGAAAAGAAAATTGAAAGAAGAAACAAATATAACGTGTACATTTATTTTAATTTAAATTGAGATTAATATAGTTTTCTGATGTTAAGAAGCAAAACGCTCTTACTCTTTTTGAGAGATAAGCAAACACTGACTTTTAAGCTCTGCAGTTTTGGGATGGGTTTCTCAGTAAATTTTCAAATGAAATGTGTTTAAATGGAATACATACATAGATAGGCTTAAATACACTTTGAGAATTGTCGATTATTTCAATTTTTCTTTTGTAATTTCATCACATATTTGTTTGAGACCAATGTCTTGTATGCATTTCTCCAATGATGCACATTTTTGCCTGTAATTGTGTCTAGTGCAGTTTTTGCAAATATCCTTTTCTTAATATAATACATATTGTAAATTAAGTTCACCAGCATAATGGATGCTTTTTTAATGGAGAACCTAACATGCAAAATTTGGAGAAATATGAAAGTTGAGGGAGAACTGCATTTTGGTTTATACATTTGCTCAAAAAGAACAAAATAAACTCTTTCTCCATATATAATGGCTAGATAACCAGAGAGAAAAATAAAAAAATAATGTGTGATAGGATACAATAGGTTTATATTATTTGAGTATCCTTGCTTTTTCTTATTGCATATATAAAACCATCATTATATTTTATATTTTACATTACAGTAAAAGTAATATGGAATGAAATAGATCACAACTTTCAGGAAATGCAGAGCTAAAACAGTTCATTAGTTTAGCCTAAGTAATTACTTCATATCAAACAGAAGGGGAAGAAATGGAAGCTTTCACCTTCTTGGGCTCCAAGATCACTGCAGATAGTGACTGCAGCCATGAAATCAAAAGACGCTTGCTCCTTGGGA